>CAMZMU010000039.1:16126498-16334349 GCA_947311845.1 Poa pratensis | reverse complement strand
TTGGAAAAACAGATGAAAAAGGTGACTTCTTTAAAGATAGTTATAAAGCTCTTCTTACCTTTTTCAATAAAGATTTAGAGATGTTTTAAATCAGAAAAGTTGTCAACTAAAAAAAACTGGTGCATACTCATGTTGGATAGTTTGCGAGTACATTCAAATGTACTCATATTGGTTTCGTCCTGGCTATTGTCCTAGCCAGACACTACGAGGAAACACTACGCAGAGCAGGAATATGGCGACTTCTATGCCAACTAAGGATCTCCACAAGTCAGCTGCCTGTCGGGTTGTCATCGTTAGAATATGATGTCTTCTACGCCGTAGCTTCCGCTGATATATTTTGGTTTGGCCCATGAAGGCACCTTGTAAGAACTTGGTCTAAATGACCATTTATGTAAGACTTTTATTCGGTACTGTAATGATGTAAACTTTGGTATCCAATTTCGGATTATGTGCAACGACAGACTGATCACGGGATCGTTGTTTTAAGCATTAATCGGGTATTTCGGACAGCTAGTCCGGGGTCCCACAATAGGTCGCAACGTTCACGTCCTGAGCCTACGTGGATGATATTGTGGTTAAGTCGCAAGTTAGCCGGGATCTTATTAGTGATCTGGCTGAGACATTCACAAATCTCAGAAAATACAACATGAAGCTCAACCCCACAAAGTGCGTCTTTGGAGTACCACAGAAAATACTATTGGATTCATAGTATCAGAAAGAGCATTGAGACCAACCCTGATAAGATAAAGGCAGTGATGGATCTCCAAAACCAGAAAAGATAAAAGATGTGCAGCGACTTACCGGATGTGTAGCAGCTTTGAGTCGCTTATATCAAGATTGGGAGAGAAAGCACTACCTTTGTACAGTCTGTTGAAAAAATCAGACACCTTCGTTTGGGACGCAGAGGCCGACGAAGCTCTGACAGCCTTGAAAGAACAATTGACAAATGCTCCAGTTCTGCGGCTCCAAAGGATAAAGAGCCCATGCTACTATACATAGCGGCAAATTCCCGTGCTGTGAGCGCGTCATGGTTGTGGAGAGACAAGAACCCGGAAAGGAATACCCTGTCCAGAGACCAGTATATTACGTGAGCGAAGTCCTCACAGCTTCCAAACAGCGTTACCCACAGTGGCAGAAGTTGGTGTTTAGAGTGTTCATGGCGAGTCGCAAGCTGAAGCACTACTTCCAAGAACATCCAATAACTGTGGTAGTTCAGCACCATTGGCAGATATCATCGTAATCGAGAAGCTACAGAAGAGTCGCTAAGTGGGCATCGAGTTGGGACCACATCACATCAGCTACGAGCCGCGCACATCAATTAAGTCGCAAGCCCTTGCAGATTTTATTAACGATTGGACAGAAATCCAAGTCGCTCCTAGCATGGCAGAAACCAAATACCGGACCATGCATTTTGATGGGTCAAGACAGTTGCAAGGCTCGGGGGCTGGAGTTGTTCTAACATCTCCCAAGGGAGACAAGCTGCGGTATGTGTACAGATACACTTCAACTGCACAAATAACGTGGCGGAGTACGAGGCACTGCTTCATGGTCTACGTATAGCAAAGGAGATGAACATCAGTCGCATACGCTGTTTTGGCGATTCAGACTTGGTGGCACAGCAGGTCTCTGGAACGTGGGACAGCAAGGATGAACATGGCTGCATATAGAAGAGGTGGACAGAATTGCTGGACATTTACTGGATACCAAGTTGAACATATTGATCGGAGACAAAACGAAGCTGCAGATGCCCTGTCTCGGCTTGGATCCAACAGACAGTCAGTCCCACCCAATGTTTTCTGGATGAACTGCACAATCCATCAGTCAAACCTCCAGCAGAGATTGACATTGCAGAGCCAGAGGACGATTCCTTTAGTCGCAGCCCTGCATGAACAGCCAGGATGGACAGAGCCATACATGGCATATTTAAGTCGCGGAGTGCTGCCGACGATGAAATTGAGGCGCGCAAAATCATACGACGATCAAAGGCCTATACAATCAACAATGAATTATACAAGCGCAGCGTGTCAGGAGCATTCAAAGATGTGTCTCACCAGAAGAGGGACGAAAAATCTTGCACGAAATTCATTCAGGCGATTGTGGCCATCATGCTTCGTCAAGATCTTTGGTGGCAAAGGCGTTCCGACATGGATTCTTCTGGTTAACAGCATTAGCAGATGCAGAGCAAATTGTCAGAGTGTGCGATGGATGTCTGGTTAACATCATCAAGCACTTCGCACAATACCCATCACATGGCCTTTTGCCGTATGGGGTTTTGACATGGTAGGGCCTTCAGACGGTCTTCAAACGGAAAAACTCACCTCTTGGTCATGGTGGACAAATTCACAAAGTGGATAGAAGCAGAACCTGTGGGAGATTGCAGGCTGAAACAACAGTCAAGTTCTTGAAGAAGGTCATATTCCGCTTCGGGTACCCCCATAGTATCATTACAGACAATGGGAGCAACACCTCTGAAGGGGCTACACAGATATTTTGCGCAGACAATGGGATAAGATTGGACCTCACGTCAGTAGCACACCGCAGAGCAATGGACAAGCTGAGCGAGCTAACCAGGAAATTCTCCATGGAATTAAGCCGCGCCTTATTGAAAAGGTCAAAGCATCTCCAGGATGTTGGGTGGAAGAATTGCCAGCAGTACTGTGGAGCTTAAGAACAACCCCTAACAGATCCACAGGATTTACCCATATTTCATGGTCTATGGAGCAGAAGCAGTCATGCCAGCGACATCATACATGATTCACCAAGAGTTGCGGCTTACATCGAAACAGATAATGAGATAGCTCGGCAAAACTCGGTGGACACATTAGAAGAGGTTAGAGACTTGGCAGCATCAAGGTCAGCGGTATATCAACAAGACTTGCGACGCTATCATGCCAGACGCATCAAAACCCGCACCTTTCAAGAGGGCGACCTAGTACTGCGACTTAAACAAGATCACAAGGGAATGCATAAGCTGTCCTCTCCATGGGAAGGACCCTACATCATCAGCAAGAAGCTAAACAATGGGTCGTACTATCTGGATGTAAGGGAGGAAAGCAGCGAACGCCATGATTTCGAGGATCGTCTCGAGGCACCTCGCCCTTGGAACGTCGCACACCTGCGACCATACTATACATAAGAAAAGGCTAATTAGAGCCAAGCATCATCCTTTCCAGCTTATAGCTGAGTATCATCACAGCCACTCAGGGCTAGAACTTCAACTTTGGTCGCCACCTAGGCGCGACCTATGCAACATCTGATCGCCACCCAGGCGCGATCGACCCTTGTATCAGAAACCGGCTGCCACCTAGGCGCGGCCGTAAACTTTGTATCATTTCTGGTCGCCACCTAGGCGCAACCGACCCCATGTATCACCATGGATCGCCACCTACGCGCGATCAAACCCTATGTATAACACTCGTTTGCCACCAAGGCGCGACCTTATGTGTCATCATAATCAAAGCTTATCATAGCTTAGCCTATCATGGCAATATCATTATGTTTCTTGGGGGCTTTGTTACCCTGAAACAGCCAACTTATTGGAAATTATCAAATTTACCTTAAGTTGGATTGCTACTCGCATTATGTGGCCATAGTACTGGGGTGTGGCGTCAATCGAGCTTGATTGCCTATCATGGCCGCTCTCGACCCTGAACACACATGTTCCTAGGAAATACTGAGTCGCGCGAGTGCCCACTTAAGGATTCAGATGGCCTAACTAGAGGTCGATGTACTGCTTATAGTACGACAACACCAATTACAATTACTTGTATCTTAACAATTGTTTTATTCATGATATCAAGTTACAGGTGATGACCTTCAGAGTTCTCTGAGAAGAATTGAGATGATTACCACATTACATCCTCTCAATCCTTGGGGGCTACATCTATTATAATCAAAAATTTGAAGATGGATCGTCATCAAGTTCTGAAGCTACCAGGCTACTCTAACAAAGAAGCTCACGAAGTCAGATGATCTTCTAGGTGCGAGTCAAGGCCAATCCTGCACAATTATAAGTCGCGAAACAAGGAAAAGCGCGGCCTAAACATTCAAGATCAAGAAATACTATGAAGTTCAGGCCACGCTTGGGGGCTAATGTCGGGGGAATACTTTCTGGATTAACCCGGGCCCAGTGCGACTTACTTTACTCGCACACAAAGGCCCACTTGGGAGCAAGCCCAATATTGAACCGCCATAAGGGAAAGATCTAGAAGACATATCCCGGAGGACGTGAAGATCAAGTAGTCTCCGAGTAGGCCTCTGTGGACGTATTCCTTATGGGGGAAGTTTCCTTTGTAACCTAGCGAGCCTCTGTGAATATAAAGAGGACTCGCAGGACTTAGACGGGGACAAGCTATCAAGCCCTAAACCCTAGCTCATACGGCGAGTACCAGATCGGATCGCCTCCATTGTAACACCTCGATTATCATATCAATACCAATCTAGGGTAGGCAGGAAGTAGGTCTTTTACCTCACATTGAGGGGGCCGAACCTGGGTAAATCTGTGTTGATCTTTGTTCCTGCGATCCCAAGCTCGGAGATGCTTGACTCGCGTAATCCCGCACCTACAAAGTCATCCATGACACCTGACGTGACAAACCCACGACACCGTCTCCTGGACCCCGTCAGCCTCGGGGTAGCCTCAACCTGCCGCCGTATGGCAATCAGCCTCAGAGTTCTCGCGAGTTCGACACCCCACCCGTTCGCTTCCCGGCGAACTTCTGGGGAGGCTACTAGTTTCTTCTCGCTGAGTATCGAGGATAGTACCTTGCCTTCCTGCGTGATGTGCAAGCTACTCAGTATCAGTATCTAGTTGTTGCTTTATTTCTAAGGGAACTTTGTCATGTATCAGACTTGGTGACTTGTATCATCCGTGCTTCCATTCAGTGTAACGGATACTAAAGCTTGTATACTGGTACTCTTAAATATCACGTATGGTTTGTATTACAGCTGGTGATGTTGTATGCGTGTTTGTGTCCAAATATGCTGTCGCTAGTTGTTGGATGATACGTGAATGTCATTGAATGTATGGCTGGTATTCCAAATAAGTTACTGCTCCTATCTCAACCATGTTTCGGAGATAGATACTAACTGTGTCATTGTCAAATCTCCAGAATGGCTCGAGGAGGCCGCGGAGGCCGCAGTAACCACAATGATTGAGGATGATCTGCCGCCACCACCCTCGATGGCTCAGGTCTTGATGGCCATTGAGGAGAAACCGCGGGCGCAATGAGCGACTGCTCGAGCGATAGTGCAGCAAAATGCACGGAGGAACGATGGCTGTAGCACTCTCACTGAGTTTCTGCGCTCGCAGCCACCTACTTCGCTGATGCTAAGGAGCCACTGGAAGCTGATGACTGGCTTCGCGCTCTGGAGCGCAATTTCTCCGCGCTGCATGTCCCAGTGGCCGAGCAAGTCAACTTCGCCACCTACCTCCTGGTTGGAGCGGCTGGCTGCTGGTGGGAGAGTCATGTGGCGCTATTTCCGGCAGGCCATGCTTCACTTGGGCGGACTTCCACACAGCCTTTCGTGCGGCTTACATACCTCAGCCGATAATGGATCTAAGAGGAGGGAGTTTCTGGATCTGCACCAGGGTCGTATGGACCACCGAGCTTATGGTTGCAATTCAACCATTCTCTCGTTACGCCCCTCGGGACGTGACCAATGATGCTGACAAGCAGGAGTTGTTCCGCAAGGGGCTTGCGCCGAGACTCCGCTATGAGTTGCTACCCTTCAGGTTCCAGAACTACCAGGAGTTTTCAACCAGGCTCTTACTCTTGAGCAGGGGAGGAAGGAGTTCGAGGCTTCCAAGAGGCCCGCACAGGGGGACCACCCGAGTTCCTCTGCTACTGGGAACAAGAAGCGCAAGGTTTTCGTGCCCTATAGCGCTGTGCCGCGTGCTCCATTCATGCCGAGGGCCGCGGGATACAGCCACCACCGCCGCGCCCCACTACTCCGACACTTGGGGCGAGCGGAAGTGGGTATCGTCCACCTGGACTTACCTGCTACACCTGTGGCCAGGCGGGCCACTACTCCAGGGAGTGCCCCAGAAGACACCTATTTCGGGGACACCTGCACGAGCCCTCGCCACTCCAGCTGGCAAGGCTGGCCCTAACGTGCGTGGTCGCCTGAACCACGTCTCTGCAGAAGAAGCTGAGGAGGACCCCGGCGTCCTCATGGGTGAGCTACGAATCAATGAATCCTGCAGTTTTGTTTGACTCTGGAGCATCGCATTCATTCATTTCTATAGCTTTTGCAAAAGATCACAACATACCGTTCGAGAAGATGAGACGTCCTTTGGTGATCTCCACGCCTGGTTCCAATTGGCAAACCGATGGGATTACTCCTGGAGGTTCAGATTAATAGCTCACTGCCTTTCCCTTTTGCGCTGGTAGCTCTGAAGTCAAACGGCATTGATGTCATACTGGGCATGAACTGGCTAGCAAATACCAGGCTAATCTCGATGTGCGGCGAAGACCATTACTGTGACCACTTCTTCCGGCGACATAGTAGAGTATTGGTCGGCACTCTCAAGACCTCCATCTTCAGTCATACCCAACTCACCGAGATCCTCCTTTGCTTTATGGAAGGCGAATCCCCTCCTGAAATACATGAAATACACGTGGTGTGTGACTTCCCGGATGTGTTCCGGAAGATTTGCCTGGCATGCCCCCTGATCGATGTGTGGAGTTTGTCATAGAGTTGATGCCGGGTACTGCTCCGATTTCCAAGAAACCCTACCGTATGCGGTGGAAGAGTTGGCTCTGTTGAAGGAGCAAATTGATGAGCTGTTAGCGAAGGATTTCATTCAGCCTAGCAGTTCACCTTGGGGTTGTCCGGTACTCTTTGTCAAGAAGAGGGATTCAACCGTTCCTCGTTTGGTCTCTGATTATAGGCCGTTGAATGCGGTGACAATCAAGAACAAGTATCCTATTCCCCGGATCAATGATCTGTTAGATCAGTTAGCTGGTGCAACAGTATTCTCCAAGATGGATCTGAGGTCAGGGTACCATCAGATAAAGATCAGAAAGGAGGATATCCCAAAGACGGCATTCGTTACTCGCTATGGCCTATATGAGTATACTGTCATGTCCTTCGGCTCACCAATGCTCCAGCTACCTTCATGAGGCTCATGAACTCTGTCTTCATGGATTATCTCGACAAGTTCGTCGTCATCTACATCGATGACATCCGTCTATTCTAAAACCGACGAAGAGCATGATGAACACCTTCGGTTGGTTCTGACACGACTTCGTGAACACCGTCTTATGCCAAGTTCTCCAAGTGTGAGTTCTGGTTGGATAAACTTGTCTTCCTTGGTCATGTGATATCCGCTAATGGTGTGGCAGTCATTCCCGACAAGATTCAATCTATTCTGGACTGGAAAACTCCAATGTCAGTCAAGGACATTCGTAGCTTTCTCGGATTGGCGGGTTACTACCGCCGATTCATCGAAGGTTTCTCCAAGATAGCCAAGGCCCTGACTGACCTTCTCAAGAAGGATAAAAGTTCGATGGACACAAAGCTGAAGAGAGCTTCAAAACACTGAAAGCCAAACTCACGTCTGCGCCTGTGCTCGTCCTGCCGGACACCAGCAAGGATTTCGTCGTCTTCTGTGACGCCTCCCTGCAAGGCTTGGGCTGTGTACTCATGCAAGAGGGCCATGTGGTGGCGTATGCTTCCCGCCAACTTAAGCCGCATGAGCACAATTACCCTACTCATGATCTGGAACTTGCCGCTGTTGTTTATGATCTGAAGCAGTGGAGACCATACCTGTTTGGTAACCGTTGCGAGATTTTCTCGGATCATAAGAGTCTGAAGTACCACTTCACAAGCCAGATTTAAATCTCAGGCAGAGGCGTTGGTTAGAGTTAATCAAGGACTATGATGTGAGTCTGAACTATCAACCCGGCAAAGCCAACGTCGTGGCTGACGCGCTAAGTCGGAAGTCCTATTGCAACAATCTGATGATTGAAAAGGCTCAACCTGCTCTTTGTAAAGAGTTCGCCCGTTTGAACCTGGAAATTGTTCCCTCTGGCTACCTTGCAAATCTGGAGATCAAGTCTACTCTTGAAGACCAGATTAAGGATGCTCAAAAGCAGGATGAGGGTATCCTTCATATCAAGGAGAACATCGCTAGCGGGAAGGCCAAATGTTTCTCAGGGATGAATCCGGAGCCATTTACTTTGGTGACCGTCTGGTAGTGCCAAAGAACCGGAATTTGAGGGAGCTGATCCTCCAAGAAGCTCATGAATCACCTCTCTCATCCATCCCGGTAGTACCAAAATGTACCAAGACCTCCGACAACGATTCTGGTGGACTCGTATGAAACGGGAAGTCGCCAAGTATGTTGCTGAATGCGACACCTGTCGTAGGGTAAAGGCTGAACATCAGAGGCCTGCCGGCACTCTTCGTCCTATTGCAGTCCCCGAGTGGAAATGGGATGAAATTGGTATGGATTTCATTACTGGACTGCCGAAGTCTCCTAAGGGAAATGATGCCATCTGGGTAATAATTGATCGATTATCAAAAGTGGCCACTTCCTCCCTGTTCGTGTTGACATCACAGCTGCTAAGTTGGCAGACCTGTATGCTTCTCGGATCGTCGTACTTCACGGCGTTCCCAAGAAGATAATTTCTGATCGTGGAAGCCTATTCACATCCAAGTTTTGGACTAGTTTCCAAACTGCTATGGGCACCCGTCTCAACTTCAGCACCGCGTTCCAACCTCAAACTGATGGTCAGACCGAAAGAGTGAACCAAGTTTTGGAAGACATGCTTAGGGCATGTGTAATATCTTTTGGCAAGGATTGGGAGAAGTACCTTCCTTTCGCGGAGTTCTCCTACAACAATAGCTATCAAGCTAGTCTGGGTATGGCTCCATTCGAGGTTCTGTATGGAAAAAATGTCGCACTCCGCTGAATTGGTCCGAGACCGGAGAGAGGGCACTCTTTGGTCCAGATGTTATCAATGAAGCTGAGGAGAAGGTGAGAATCATACGAGAGAATCTGAAGATTGCCCAGTCTAGGCAGAAGAGCTACTATGACAGCATCACCAGGAGATCCATTATGAAATTGGTGATAAGGCGTATCTCCGCGTCTCTCCACTTCGTGGCATTCGCCGCTTCGGGATCAAGGGAAAATTGGCCCCTCGCTACGTTGGCCCTTTCACCGTTCTAGCCAAGCGAGGAGATCTTTCTTATCAATTGGAGTTACCGGTCATCTTCCCAAATGTGCATGATGTGTTTCATGTATCCCAACTTCGCCGTTGTTTCAAAGATCCTATCCATGGAGTCAATTATGAGGAGCTGGATATCCAGGAAGATCTCACTTATCGCGAGCATCCTATTCGTATACTGGATGAAGCAGAAAGGAAGACTCGTAACAAGACCACCAAGTTCCTAAAAATTCAGTGGTCTAACCATTCCGAAGAAGAAGCAACCTGGGAAAGAGAGTCTAGTATTCGTGAGGAGTATCCCGACTTCCTTCCGCAATCTTAGAATCTCGGGACGAGATTCCTGTAAGGGGGGTAGAATTGTAACAGCCATACTTTTGGTACTGTAAAATTTGAACCAAATTTTCACTTTTCTGTTCATGCATGCATCATGGCATCAGTGGTTTAAGTTCTCAAGTTAAAATCAAGTGATGAAAACAAATTAAAACAACTGGAAACAAGGGCACCAATTAAATTCAATCCTTGCAATCCCAAATGTGCTTGTTTCTAGCAAACACAAATACAAATGCTAATCCATATTTGTCAAGGAAGTTCCAAGAGTTCAAAATAAATAGTTCTCACTTGCTTTAAAAATTATAAAGTAAATTCATTTTGGTTTTAACCAAAATGCCATACCCAAATGTTTTGAACAAAAGTATGTAAAACTTTTTATTTGGCAACCCCAATTTTTGTGGTGCTACTACCTGTTGTTGGGAGGCTACATGAATTTTCTCAGATTTTTATAAATTGTTTAAGTGCCTCAATAAAATCCTGGAAATTCTACTGGATTTCTAAAAGAAACAGAAAAAGGGAGAAACAGAGAACCGCGAGGGGTTTTTTGCAAATTCATCATCTTCTTCTGTAGCGACGCGCGCGAGCTTGCTGGAGCCGCACCCGCTCGCCACCGTGCCCTCCACTACTCCCCTGCTCGACGCTGTCCACCACGAGGGGATAAGAGCACCACCGAGGCGTGCTCTGCTCTCTCTCCCCCAGAAATATCTCGCCCCTCTCCATGTTTTCCTCCGCCGCCATGGCCGTGACCTAGCCGAGGTCGCCGCCGCAAATCACCGTCGCCTGAGAGCATGCAGAGTAGATCGAACACCGCAGGGAGCTCCGCCGCATCGTCCTCTCCCTCCTCGTCCAAGGAATCGAGAAGGGGAGCCCGGGATCGCCGCCGCATTGCCGTCTTCTTCCTCTCCGGCCGCCGGACGTCGACCAAGCTCACGACCGCCTCCGACCTTCTCTGTCAACGCCGCGAGTACCCACGCGTCTAGGGTGAGCTCACGGTCATTCTGGACATCTCCGTCCCCGCCATCTCCCTCTGGTTCGTCGCGTAGCCGTAGTTGCCGCCGTAGCCGTGGCACACCTCCGCCGTAGCCCGTCGCCGGAGCATTTGCCGGCGACCATTTGGTCTGTGGCACCGCCAGTAGGTAGCCCGTAGCCGTGCGCGTCGAATGCCTCCCTTAGTTCGTCCCGCGCGTGCTCCTCCGCCGGAGCCGTGCGCGTCGCCGCCGCGGCCACCGCGCCCAGAATGCGCCGGTCCTGGCACGACCGTGGTCAAACCCCGCCGTGGGCCGCGCTTGCTTGCGTGGACGCCACCGTGGCGTTGGGCCCCACACGTCAGTGGCACGGGCTAGCCCAGCCCGTGTGCAAAACGTTTCGGTAGATTTTCTGGGAATTAAAAGAAAAAGCAGATTCAAATAGGAAATGGTAAAATCAATAACTTTTAAAATACTTGTCCAAAATTCACAAACAAGGTACCAAAATGCTCAGAAAAGTGAAACCTGTCTAATGGTACAACTCACATATCCAGATGAATTAGTTTAATTGATGTTTTATTAAATTGAAGAAAAGGGCCGAAAAGAAATGAATCTTGGAAAATCCATATCTTTTTATTGATAGATCAGAAAAATGCAAACTTGGTCTCTAAATGACCAGGGGAAGAAACTTTACATTTTTCATGTCAAATGCAAGTTGAAATGATTACTGGAAATAATTGTTTCTTGCCTTTTTGTAAAATGGCAGAAATGAAAATGGTGTTATAAAATTCATAACTTATAAAAATTGATCCAAAATTAGTGTGTGATACCAAAATGTTCAGCAACAAAAGTACTTCAAGTTTCATTTCATTTTCAAGCATGGATAAATAGTTTTAGTGTTGTTTAAAATGAATTACTAAAATGGCAGCACTAAACCAAATACTGATAATGCAATAACTTTTTATTGATTAATCAGAAAAATGTGTTCTTTATACAAAATGCTCAGAATGAAAATGTTTGTACTTTAGCATCATCCCCATGCATGGTTGAGCAATATTTCAGCACTGCATATTTTCGAAATTGGCTAATTCCATTAAGTTTAATATGAGGTTTAATCCAAATAATGCAATAATTATATTTGGGACCCCATTTAACTTGTTGGTCATGTTCAAAGCTTTTATGGTGCATTTAAAATGTCATATCATCATGTGCTTGTGCATTGCACTTGTTTTATATGGTGTGGTATTTGATTGTGTTTTCCGGTGTTCTTATGCATCGATAGATCCAGGAGTCGGGGTTTCTCCACAATACCCTGACGACCCGTATTACCAGCCTGCTGAACAAGGCAAGCGTAATCCCCCCTCTGAGCATGTCTCCTCCTATGTTTTCCGCAAATATTTTCTCCACGATATTATTGCATGCGGTTCCAAATGTCAATTTGGTTGGATTAGAGTATCCTATAGTTGCATTATGTTTCCGTTGCCATTACCTGTTCCCTCCTAATATCCATAGGATTGCTTTGTTGGCCTGAGTTAATTAACTAGGTTATGTCTATGCTTAGCCATGCTTAGTTAAATGCTTAGTTGTCTGGTAGATATTTCGTTGTTGGAATTGTTGACGGAATGTCCGGATGATGGTGGTGAAATGTGGATACTGATAATAAACATGCTTAAAGGTGGGGATGAGAGGCCACATGGAATGTGGTGGGTTGTCTCGTTCTCGCCGCCTAGGTGCGAGTTCTTTACCTCTTGAACCAAGAATGAGCGCGCTCCCATTCGGTGGGGTATATGGAGCCCTCGTCGACCAACTAACTTGGGCGGGACTAGCCAGGGTCCTCTAGTTTGAGCTTCCATTTGCGCGTGCGTGAAGACGGTGGCCAAGACTGAGATGAGGATGGTGGTATTAGGACAATGAGTGGCCACGGGACAGGGTGTTGGAGGCACGGCTGTCCCGTCCTCACTGATGATCCTGGGTTAGTCTTTAACAAGGTAAAGGTTGTAACCGTTCCAACTCAGCCGGCTTTCCCCGGAAGAGAGCTACGTGTAGGCAATGAGCCGGGCGGTACCGAAGGTAAACACAGTGCACCCCTGCAGGGTTAATCTTTTCGAAAAGCCGTGTCCACGGTTACGGACGAACTTGGGAAGTGAAGGTAAGACCATAGAATAACTTGAACGGAATGATTAAAACCTGAGTACTAAAAGGTACTACCAGGAATCCAAGGTTGACTTCCTCGAGGGTGATTCGGGGAGGTGCCTCTGTAGATAGGTGCAGTGATGGATGGTGGTTGTCGTTGAAGATGATCAGAAGAAAAGAGTTGTACTTCTTACCCCTTTGAAAATATTCTGATTAGTCGATGCCTTGGAGTTATGTCTTTTCTAAAGAAAACTAGCTATATGCAAAACAACCATAAAACCTTTGTAAGCCAATCATCGAGCTAGTAACTCTAGTAATCTTGCGAGTTCGTCGAACTCAACGCCGTTTGCTTTGTTTCAGAGGAGGACTTCATCGACCTCGAAGGTGGGTTCTTTGTGGACGTCGACGAGTAGTCTGGGGTTCCCAGGTGGCAGCTTGGGACATCTCCAGGACAGCTGGTGCTGGAATGTTATCTGTAGGCCTCTTAGGCCATAATTTGGATCTTGTTGTTTAGAACAACGTAATTCGCTTCCGCATGCTGTACTGTTGGGTCTGTGACTCTGGTTGTAATATTTGCTATCTTTCTCTATTATAAGAGTTGAACTATAATGCTTTGAGTCGTAGAGTCTGTAATGTGCCAGTTGTTCCACAAGTCTTGATCTCTCTATTATGCATTGATAGTTGTGCCTGCGTTAAGGCATCAATCGAGGTGTTGCGTTGCCAATGATCCATTCCGAGCAACGCCTGCCAAAGGTTTTGGCCGGGGATTGGTAAACCCATAACCTCCGTTTGTATCGCTTAACCGGTGACACACAGCATCACTGTATAGTTCCGCGGTCGGGGCGCCACAATCATCTTCTACTTCCAAGACTATGCATGATATGAATGACCAATATGGTCTTGTGATTAAGAAGGAGCTTGTTGCCTTCGATGCCTTCATGACTAACTTGCAAGGTGAAGCTAAGGAACATGTTGAGTCTCTCATGAGATAACTATGTGCGGCCGAAGAACTTCTTCAAGAAAAGAGTAAGATTGAGAGAGAGGATTCTCTCACCATTACTGTGGGGACCCCGGACTAGCTGTCCGAAATACCCGATTATGCTTAACACAACGATTCCGTGATCAGTCTGTCGTTGCACATAATCCGAATTGGATACCAAAGTTTACATCCATTACAATACCGAATAAAAAGTCTTACATAAATGGTCATTTTAGACCAAGTCTTACATAGGTGCCTTCATGGGCCAAACCAAAATATCAGCGGAAGCTACGGCGTAGTAGACATCAGATTCTAACGATGACAACCCGACAGGCAGCTGACTTGTGGAGATCCTTAGTTCGCATAGAAGTCGCCATACTCCTGCTCGGCGTAGTGCTCCTCCTCGTAGTCTGGCTAGGACAATAGCCAGGGACGAAACCAATATGAGTACATTTGAATGTACTCGCAAACTACCCCAACATGAGTATGCACTAGTTTTGATTTAAAGGACAACTTTTATTTATTTAAACATCTCTATATCTTTGTTGAAAAAGGTAAGAAGAGTTTTATAACCACTTTTAAAGAAATCACCATTTTATCTGTTTCTCCAAAACTCCCCCTTTTTCCGACCATAGCCCGTCATGGTCCACTCCCTCCATCTACCTCATACCGATCCGTTGGTATAGGTATAAGGAACATTCTCCACTTCATTTTCTTTTTAAAACTCAAAGCCCTTTAAAAACTTGCACAAGGTCTTAGGACAGTCTCCCAATTGTCCATATCCGAGGACTCGGCTATTCGAATAGTTTTTAACACTCTGCAGAGGTAGCACGCTTTTAGCCCACATCCATCGGCAACTCATCGTGTCTGCCACGTCTCGCCATACCAGGTGTATGCGAAGTAAGCCGCCGGCCATAGCCTCTTATTTGCTCATGCTAGTATAGGATCCTTCCCATATGACACTTTCCATCGACACCCAGTCCAGTTTCCCGTCAGAAACCCTAAGTGTGAGGACTCATAGTTTTGTCCGGCGGTTTATGGTGGAACCTTCTATCCTCCCCACCATCTTGTGTGAGGACCCGGGTCAGGGGGTAGGTCCTCGGACCATCCCCTCATGCATAACGGAGTCATCTCCGTTGATGAGGTATCCCATACTAATAAGAGCAAACTACATGACTAAGCCTTTTCCCATATATGGTAAATGTGGTCGCACAGGGTAAGATTGGTCGTCATAGTACTAGGACACTGTGCATTTTTCATAAACGTCACCATTTTTCCACTTCTCCATTCCAACACCGACATCTCGGTATTTCATAAACTCACAAGTAATTGCAAAGGAGTTTTGAATAAACAACATTGTTTCCCATCCTAAAGTTTTATATAAGCTACTACATAGGGTGGCAAAATAATATCCATATACTTTTCGAAAAGGTTTTGTAAACCATTGCCTTAAGAGTAAATCATTTGATCAAAGTAGATGCATATGTATTTAGGTGCAAGCTCAGGGAGTAGCTTGCCTTGCTTGGCAAAGTGATCTTGCTCTTGTTCTTCAATTTCAGCAAACTCTCCTTCCTCGATATATCCGACAACGTTCTCGTCTAATCAATAAACAAACAATGCAAACAATCACTAAGCTATACAAGCAATCATCTCAACACAACAATCATGAACATCACACATAGCTACTGCACACATCAAACCATACAATTTGGTTTCAAAATAATTGAATTAAACATCATTTAATTATGTTCAAAATTATGGCAGAAACTTGTTGAACATGTTTAATTCAATAACTTGAGTTCTGTTGGTCACAAAAATACAAACTAAAATTCTATGGAAAGCTACTGATGTGTAGAAGACAACACAACGTGATTTGGTTCAATTGGAGTTACTAAACTCCCTACACATTTGTTTGAATCCAGAAGCTTAATAACCAAGTTTTGGCTACCATTTAAATTCTATTGATCCTAAAATTAAGTCCTTTTAGGGGTAACTAAACATGACTAAATGTGACCTAAAAAAATTGGTCCTAATTCATTTGGGTTAACCCTTTAACATAATTAAATGTTTGAGTGCAGAAGGGTGTTTAAACTTCAACTTAATACTAAACAAATACTGCTGCACAATTAATTTACCAAAATTAGGGAAGCTAATACAAGGCAGTACTAAGCTAAAAAATTGGTTTGGAATTATTTGGACTAACAGAGTATCAGAAACAAACAAGTTTAGAATTTAAACCTTCTGTAGTATTTTTAATAATACTTTTTATTTATTTACTTAAATGGAATGAATCCAATTGGGTTGGTTAAACATTTTAATAAGCTTTCCAGAACAATTGAGTTTGATTTATTTGGATTCCTAAATCTTGAGATATTGAATTTACAAGTTCATATCAGTACTGAAAATTTCAGAGAATTTAAATTAGGAAAATCCACTGTTGTGGATAATGTTGAAATTGCTGACATGGGGGACCCACTGGTCAGCGGCACAGTGCACGCGGGGAAATTAATAAAACCCTGACGAGCGGGGCCCGCTCGTCAGTCTCTCTCTCTCTAATCGAAACGGTATGCTACCGTTGGATGGAGATCCAACGACCCGCAACGAAACCATCGGCGACGACCATTTCTGGGCGGCGCCGTGGCTCCGGCGACGGCGAGGTTGGGAAAAACCTCACCTAGAGGGCTCGGGAAGGCTTGGCGACGACGCGAATCGATGGCGGCGGCGTGGGGAGAGCTTCTGGCCGAGTCCTGCTTGCTGGGACGGAGCACAGCGTCCACGGCGAGCTTCTGAATTCGCACGGGCACGGCAGCAACTCCGGCGAGCTCCCTACGGCGTTCCTGTGCACGAACCAGAGGGGAAACGATGCGTGTGAGTGTGGTGAAGTTGGGCAAGCAGAGCAGAGGGGTTGGAGGGGAGAAAGGTGCAGCGAGGCGCTGCGGCCACGACGGACCTCGACGGCGGCAGAGCTTCGGCAGGGCACGCCCTCCTGGCGGCTCTCGGTGAAATTGGAGAGGGGGAGCGAGGGAGTGGGATGGTGTGCTGCTTCCAGAGGGTGCGGGGTGGGTTTTATAGCGCGGGAGCCGGCGTATCGTGGACGGGGCGCACGGCCGTGTCCATGGCGCACCGGCGATCTCTCGCTCGGATTCGAGGCAGTGGTGCACGAGGCGTGGCGCTGCGAGGTCGAGCGGGGTCCGGGCACGTTCTAGAAGGCGCTGGCCGAGCCGTACGTGTCGGGGAGCAGCGAGCTGGGCCAATTTGGGTCGGCGACGGCGAGCTCGCCACGGCGACGCTGGGGTGGATTCGAGGCGAGGGAGTGCGTAAGTGCTCTCCTCTGCGGCGCCGCGGCTGCAGAGGCACGGGAGCGAGGGAGAGCGCGGCAAAGGGGGGCCTGGGGAGCGCGGAAACGACGGGGCACGGTCGCGGCGACACGGCGACGGTGACGGGGAGGTGGGGTAGGAGACGACGACATTTTCGCCGAACGCCCCCTGGACTTTCTTTTCCATTTACAACTAGGTCCTTCTGCTTCTTTTTCTTCTTTTTAAAACCAGCAGCATTTCTAGGATTTAATTAGGGCACTAAACCTATTTATAAAAATTCAAGAAAATTTGTGAAGCCTTCCCATAGCATGCAGAAGCTTCACAAAAATTGGCTTTACAAAATAAAATGTTTTGAATCATTTTCTTTCATAGGGTTTTAATTATGCATTTTGTTTTATTTCAATTGTTTTTACTTTTGAATTTTAAAATAGGTGTAAAATATTATTTGGAAGAGATAAGTGATAAGGATGTAAATGAGAGGTTTCAATAACATTCCTCTGAATTTTGTTTGGAACATTTTGAGTTTCTTATTTGTCACTTTTATTTTTCTTGTTTCACTTTTGCTTTTGCATTTTCTTTCTATTAATTCAAGCAAACAAGCAACAAGAATTAATTACCACAAGCAACAATTGCAAACAACACATAAAATCAACAAAAGTTTTTGTTGGCTCTCATTTTTGGAATAATAATACTGATTAATATTTTGGGATGTTACAATCCTTCCCCCCTTAAATAAATCTCGTCCCGAGATTTGCTAGGCTGGTACTAAAGAGGTCTGGAAATTCGCTTCGAAGATAATCTTCGCGTTCCCAAGTTGCTTCTTCTTCAGAGTGGTTAGTCCACTGGACTTTGTAAAACTTGATCGCACGTCTTCGGGTAACACGAACATCTTCTTCGAGAATTTTGAGGGGTCTCTCACGATAGTCAGGTCTTGGTTCAGGTCGATGGAGAGGTGGTCGATGTTTTTGAAAACATCAGGCTGGTCAGGAACTTCAAGACACTTCCGGAGCAAGGAAATGTGGAAGACATCATGATAATCTCCTAACTCCTGGGGTAACTCCAGCTGATAGGATACTTCTCCTCGACGAGCAATGACCTTGAAGGGTCCAATATACCTTGGCGCTAATTTTCCTTTGACATGGAAACGCTGCATTCCTTGAGGGGTGTCACTCGGAGATAAACATAATCTCCGACGTTGAAGGTGAGGTCACGGCGCTTGGTGTCAGCGTAACTCTTCTGACGGGATTGGGCAGTTTTGAGGCGTTCACGAATAAGCTGAACTTGCTCTTCAGCTTCACGGAGGGTATCTGGTCCGAACAATTTGCTCTCTCCGGTATCGGACCAATTCAGGGGTGTACGACACTTCTTGCCGTAAAGGGCTTCAAAAGGGGCCATTTGCAGACTAGACTGATAACTGTTGTTGTACGAGAACTCTGCAAACGGAAGACAATCTTCCCACTTGGAACCATAGGATAGAACACATGCGCGAAGCATGTCCTCCAATATCTGGTTCACTCGCTCAGTTTGGCCATCGGTCTGGGGATGATAAGCTGTGCTAAATGCTAACTTGGTTCCGAGGGCTTCATGAAGGGATTTCCAGAATCTTGAGGTGAATTGCGTGCCTCTATCAGATACAATCTTCTTAGGCACACCATGCAGGCTCACTATTCTGGAAATATACAGGTCTGCTAACTGAGCTCCGGTATGAGTGGTCTTGACAGGAACAAAGTGGGCAACCTTGGTCAGTCGATCAACGATGACCCAGATTGAATCATGGCCTCGGTTGGATCTTGGAAGTCCGGTAATAAAATCCATTCCAATCTCATCCCACTTCCACTCGGGAATTTTCAAAGGTTGAAGCAATCCAGCGGGTCGCTGATGTTCAGCCTTAACTCGCTGGCAGATGTCACACTTGGCTACGAATGAACCAATCTCTCGCTTCATTCCATGCCACCAAAATCTTTCTCGAAGGTCTTGGTACATTTTGGTTCCGCCGGGGTGGATTGAATAAGGGGTCTCATGGGCCTCCTTCAGGATTAACTCCTTAAGTTCCGTGACATTGGGCACACAGATACGGTCATTGAATTTCAGCACTCCTTCAGCATCTTCGGTAAAACCGGGTGCTTTGCCGAGGGAAATCTTCTTCCTAATTCCCTCTATGCTTTCATGACCTTTTGGGCTTCTTTGATTTGATCCATCAGGGTTGGGGTTAACTCTAAATTGGCGAGATAACCATGGCTAACAAGCTCTAGTCCAAAATCTTGGAACTCTTTGAACAAGGCTGGCTGTTCGGCTTGGATCAGGGCATTCAGGGTGCAAGGTTTGCGACTAAGGGCATCGGCAACTACATTAGCCTTTCCGGGTGATAATGGATTCCAATATCATAATCCTTGATTAATTCCATCCATCTCCTCTGTCGCAGGTTCAGATCTTTCTGGGTGAAAATATACTTCAAGCTTTTGTGATCTGTATAGACCTCGCAGCGATGTCCCGCAAGATAGGGACGCCACTTTTGAGAGCAAGAACAACAGCAGCTAACTCCAAGTCATGGGTTGGGTAATTCTCTTCATGCGGTCGCAACTGCCGGGACAGATACGACACAACTTTGCCTTCTTGCATCAGAACGCAACCAAGTCCGAGGCGTGATGCATCGCAATACACGTCGAAACTCTGGGTGACGTCTGGCATGATCAGGATTGGGGCTGAGGTTAGTCTCTTCTTCAGTTCTTGGAAACTATCCTCACACTTCTGAGTCCATTCAAATTTCTTGTCCTTCTTCAACAGTTGGGTCATAGGTTTGGCTATACTGGAAAATCCTTCAACGAACTTGCGGTAATAACCGGCAAGTCCGAGAAAGCTTCGGATTTCAAAAACATTGGTTGGGGATAACCAGTCAAATGGCTTGATCTTCTCAGGGTCAACAGAAATTCCTCCGGCAGACAACATGTCCGAGAAATGCCACTTCACTGAGCCAAAACTCACACTTGCTAAGCTTGGCATACAGCTGGTGCTCTCGGAGTCTCCAAAACTAGACGCAGGTGTTCAGCATGCTCTTCTTCGGTCTTGGAATAAATAAGGATGTCATCAAGGAAAACTACCACGAACTTGTCGAGGTACTCCATGAAAATCTTGTTCATGAGATTCATGAAATAGGCTGGGGCATTGGTCAGACCAAAAGACATCACGGTGTATTCAAACAACCGTAACGAGTGGTGAAGGCGGTCTTGGGAATGTCTGTCTCTCGGATCTTCAACTGATGGTATCCTGTCCGAAGATCGATCTTGAAAAGACTCGGGCTCCGTTCATTTGATCGAACAGATCCTCGATCTTGGGAAGAGGGTACTTATTTTTAATGGTCACGTCATTCAGCTTGCGATAATCCACACACAGGCGTGTGGTACCGTCTCTCTTGTCCACAAAAAATGGGTGATCCCCAAGGTGAAGCGCTTGGGCGAACAAGTCCTTTGCTGAGCATATCTGCCAATTGCTTCTTCAACTCAACCAGCTCTTCCGGATTCATCCGATAAGGTCTTTGGGATATAGGGGGGTTCCTGGGATAAGCTCAATTATGAACTCAATTTCCCGGTCTGGCGGCATACCAGGCAATTCTTCTGGGAAAACATCCTTGAACAGGTGAACAACACGGATCTCATCTAGGGCAGGTCGAGCTATGCTCTCATGGCAGCCTGGGTGAGATTGACTAGTTTCAGACACATACTCCACTTCTACTTCTTTGTCGGTGGTGATGGATACAGCTCTTCTGGCACAGTCAATTCGACCATGGTACTTGGCTAACCAATTCATACCGAGTATAACATCGATGCCTTGGGTTCCCAGAACAATTAAGTTAACTGGAAACTTTTCTCCTTTGATCTCAAGGGGTACATCGGAGCAAAACATCTTGGTCTCTACGGTGGATTCTGGGATTTGGATGACCATGGGTTTGGGTAAGAGGCTCTAACTAAACCTCCCTTAGCAACAAATTCTTGGGTAACAAATGAATGGGTAGCACCAGAATCAAACAGAACAGTTGCAGGTACTGAGTTGACAAGGAACGTACCCAGCACAACATCCGGAGCATCCTGAGCTTCTTCAGCATTGATGTGGTGCAGACGACCCTTGGCAACAGCAGCATTTCCGCGGGTGCGGCATTCTTGCCATTTCCATTTCCATTGCGGCCTTGACCATTGTTCTGTGCCGGCGCATTGGGGCGCTGGACATTCCTCTTGGGATTGGGACATTCTTTGGAGTAGTGACCCTTGTTGCCGCATTCAAAGCAGATCACATTGGGATTGCGGGTGAAGTTGTTGAAGTTTCCTCCGGGACGGTTATTGTCATTGGGGCGGTTGAAGTTGTTTGGGCGGTTAGGGTAATTGGGGCGTGGAGCTTGGGGTGGACGATAGGCAGGCCTGGTGTTCTGCTGAAAGATACGAGGTTTCTGGCTGCTCGAACCTTCCTGAGCATTCATCCTCCTCTTGCGACCTTCATACATAGACTTGCGCTTGGTCTCCAGCTGGATGGCTTTGTCCACAAGTGACTCCAGATCACGGAAGTCATGGATAACCAAAGCACACTGCAGTTCATCATGAGTCCACTCATGAAACGCTCCATCTTCTTCTCTTCTTGTCGGTGTCATCAGGAGCATACCGAGATAAGTCGGTAAACTCATCAGATAACCGACCACATCTCTACTTCCCTGCCTCAGTTTGCGGAACTCATCCTTCTTCCTCTCAATAAGTCCGTGGGAATATGCTTCTTGCGGAACTTCTCCTGGAACTCAGCCCAGTTGATGACATGACCAGCTGGCTGGAGAGTCTTGGTAGTTTCCCACCAAGCTCTTGCAGGTCCAGCGAGATAGTGGGTTGCATACAACACTTTCTCATTTCTCCCACAGCAGCAACTTCAAGATTATTGTCGATGGTGCGAAGCCAATCATCGGCTTCTAGTGGGTGAAGTCCCTTGGAGTAGGTGGGTGGGTTGGTCTTCTGAAAATCGCCTAAGGTAGATCGCTGGTTTCCATCCCATTGCCATTACCACCATTGTTGTTGTTGTTGTTGTTATTGTTGTTGTTGTTATAGCGGCTGCGAGTTGTTGCAGGGCACGAGATGAGCTGGCGCTCTTGCCGGGCATTTTCACGTTCCTCCATGATAAGCGCGAGAAGTTGGGGGGGGTTGGGTCCGGTGGTGGTGGTGCTGATCCTGATCCTTCCGCATTGCGCGACGGGGCGGCATCCTGAAGCACACCGGGTATAAGAGGCAAGGCAAGAAAAGTTCGACTAAGGGAAAAGACGATCTCTCAAGTGGTTGATTAATTTAAGATTATATGAAAATATTTCACACAGATTTAAACAAGACAAACATACTTATATTTACAACACACATCAAGGAGTTCACATCAACATCAAGCTTACAACATCACCTTACATCTAGATACATAACATCTGGTTTCCAAAAGAACCACTACTACGACTCGACTAGATAGGGGGTCAACCTAATCCTGCGGTAGTGATCAAGTCACTCGCCTACTGAGGTGGAACCTCCAGCTCTAACACGTCAGCATCTGACTGGTAGGTGGCTCCTCGGGATCCTCCTCCTCGTCCTCGAGAACTGGCTCGAGTGGCTCCTCCTCCTCGTCAACTAACTCCTCCTCATCATCCTCCTCCTCACAGTCCATCTCCTCCACGAAGTCATCATCGTCACTGAGGAAAGCGTGTTCTCCTTGCGGAGATCCTCGCCCTCCTCCTCCATCTCGTCAGTATGGTGCTCTAGATCCTCAATCAGTCCGTCCTGCTCTGCCACCTTCGTGCGGAGCTTCACGATAGTCTTCCTCAGCTGGGCCCTCTTCCTGAGAAGAGCACCTTCTCCTCCATCAGCTTCATCTCGTTCTCGCGAAGCTCAACGAGCGACTCGCGGTCAAAGTGGAGCTGAATCCTAGTGCGCAACAGATCATCCTGAGTGCACTGAAGTAAGATCTCCATGTCCATGATGTAGCTCCCAAACATCGGGTGGTAAGGTGAAGGAGTAGGGTGTCCATCGCAGTTGCGCCTCCCGTAGAACCGGAAACGGGAGTCTACTAACTCCGCCTTGTGCTCCTCACAAAGTCGGGCTAGCATCCTCTGTGTAGCAGTACAGAGACCGTCAACCCAGGTGGCCTCCTTGGTGGTGAAGATGAGCGTCCTGGAACTGGGAGACTTGATGTTCCTGCGAACTGACGACCTGATGAGCCAGCTCAGCCTTCCGACACCGTGAACATCAATCTGAGCTCCCTCAAACTCTGGAGCGGGGCGACCTAACAGCTTGGTCAACTCGAACAAGTCCCTCTCAAACGTCAGCTTGCTGTCCTTCTCAGCTGAACGAACTCGGTCCAATGGAGTGCCATCTACATTTTTAAGCAAAATTTTAAGTTAGTTAGGTGACAAGTGTATCAAAATTTTAATATAGTAGGGCAACAAGTGAGTCAAATTTTAAGCTTAATGAGAGGTGTGCAAAATTTTAGGGATACAAGGAAAATGTAATATTTAATGAGAGTAAAATTTTGCATAAGTAAGAGGATTGGAGATAAGCATTTTCGAAAATACTTCATTCCTTTCTTTTTAGAAATTCATCTTTTGTAACATTTGACAAACGACCATGCTAACTAAGGTTTCCTAAAGTCAGGATGGCTCTGATACCAAGTCTGTGGGGACCCCGGACTAGCTGTCCGAAATACCCGATTATGCTTAACACAACGATCCCGTGATCAGTCTGTCGTTGCACATAATCCGAATTGGATACCAAAGTTTACATCCATTACAGTACCGAATAAAAGTCTTACATAAATGGTCATTTAGACCAAGTTCTTACATAGGTGCCTTCATGGGCCAAACCAAAATATCAGCGGAAGCTACGGCGTAGTAGACATCATATTCTAACGATGACAACCCGACAGGCAGCTGACTTGTGGAGATCCTTAGTTGGCGTAGAAGTCGCCATACTCCTGCTCGGCGTAGTGCTCCTCCTCGTAGTCTGGCTAGGACAATAGCCAGGGACGAAACCAATATGAGTACATTTGAATGTACTCGCAAACTACCCCAACATGAGTATGCACTAGTTTTATTTTAGTTGACAACTTTTATTTATTTAAAACATCTCTATATCTTTATTGAAAAAGGTAAGAAGAGTTTTATAACTATTTTAAAGAAGTCACCATTTTATCTGTTTCCAAAACTCCCCTTTTTCCGACCATAGCCCGTCATGGTCCACTTCATCCAACCACCTCATACCGATCCGTTGGTATAGGTGTAGGAAACATTCTCCACTTCATTTTTCTTTTAAAACTCAAAGTCTTTTAAAAACTTGCACAAGGTCTTAGGACAGTCTCCCAATTGTCCATATCCGAGGACTCGGCTATTCGAATAGTTTTTAACACTCTGCAGAGGTAGCACGCTTTTACCCACATCCATCCGGCAACTCATCGTGTCTGCCACGTCTCGCCATACCAGGTGTATGCGAAGTAAGCCGCCGGCCATAGCCTCTTATTTGCTCATGCTAGTATAGGATCCTTCCCATATGACACTTTCCATCGACACCCAGTCCAGTTTCCCGTCAGAAACCCTAAGTGTGAGGACTCATAGTTTTGTCCGGCGGTTTATGGTGGAACCTTCTATCCTCCCCACCAACTTGTGTGAGGACCCGGGTCAGGGGGTAGTCCTCGGACCATCCCCTCATGCATAACGGAGTCATCTCCGTCGATGAGGTATCCCATACTAATAAGAGCAAACTACATGACTAAGCCTTTTCCCATATATGGTAAATGTGGTCGCACAGGGTAGATTGGTCCATAGTACTAGGACACTGTGCATTTTTCATAAACATCACCATTTTTCCACTTCTCCATTCCAACACCGACATCTCGGCATTTCATAAACTCACAAGAAATTCAAAGGAGTTTTGAATAAACAACATTGTTTTCCCATCCTAAAGTTTTATATAAACTACTACATAGGGTGGCAAAATAATATCCATATACTTTTGAAATGGGTTTTTAAATCTTGCTTTGAGAGTAAAACATGTTATGAAAGTAGATGCATATGTTTTAGTGCAAGCTCAGAGAATAGCTTGCCTTGCTTGGCAAAGTGATCTTGCTCTTGTTCTTCAATTCAGCAAACTCTCCTTCCTCGATATATCCGACAACGTTCTCGTCTAATTAATAAACAAACAATGCAAACAATCACTAAGCTATACAAGCAATCATCTCAACACAACAATCATAACATCACACATAGCTACTGCACACATCAAACCATACAATTTGGTTTCAAATAATTGAATTAAACATTATTTAATTATGTTCAAATTATGGCAGAAACTTGTTAACATGTTTAATTCACAACTTGAGTTCTGTTGGTCACAAAAATACAAACTAAAATTCTATGGAAAGCTACTGATGTGTAGAAGACAACACAATTTGATTTGGTTCAATTGGAGTTACTAAACTCCCTACACATTTGTTTGAATCCAGAAGCTTAATAATCAAGTTTTGGCTACCATTTAAATTCTATTGTTCCAAAAATTAAATCCTTTTAGGGGTAACTAAACATGACTAAATGTGACTAACAAAATTGGTCCTAATTCATTTGGGTTAACCATTAACATAATTAAATGTTTGAGTGCAGAAGGGTGTTTAAACTTCAACTTAATACTAAACAAATACTACTGCACAATTAATTCTACCAAAATTAGGGAAGCTAATACAAGGCAGTACTAAGCTAGCAAAATTGGTTTGGAATTATTTGGACTAACAGAGTATCAGAAACAAACAAGTTTAGAATTTAAACCTTCTGTAGTATTTTTAATAATACTTTTTATTTATTTAATTAAATGAATGAATCCAATTGGGTTGGTTAAACATTTTCATAAGCTTTCCAGAACAATTGAGTTTGATTTATTTGGATTCCTAAATCTTGAGATATTGAATTTACAAGTTCATACAGTACTGAAAATTTCAGAGAATTTAAATTAGGAAAATCCACTGTTGTGGATAATGTTGAAATTGCTGACATGGGGGACCCACTGGTCAGCGGCACAGTGCACGCGGGAAATTAATAAAACCCTGACGAGCGGGGCCCGCTCATCAGTCTCTCTCTCTCTCTCTAATCGAAACGGTATGCTACCGTTGGATGGAGATCCAACGGCCCGCAACGAAACCATCGGCGACGACCATTTCTGGGCGGCGCCGTGGCTCCGGCGACGGCGAGGTTGGGCAAAACCTCACCTAGAGGGCTCGGGAAGGCTTGGCGACGACGCGAATCGATGGCGGTGGCGTGGGGAGAGCTTCTGGCCGAGTCCTGCTTGCTGGACAGAGCACAGCGTCCACGGCGAGCTTCTGAATTTCGCACGGGCACGGCAGCAACTCCGGCGAGCTCCCTACGGCGTTCCTGTGCACGAACCAGAGGGGAAACGATGCGTGTGAGTGTGGTGAAGTTGGGCAAGCAGAGCAGAGGGGTTGGAGGGGAGAAAGGTGCAGCGAGGCGCTGCGGCCACGACGGACCTCGACGGCGGCAGAGCTTCGGCAGGGCACACCCTCCTGGCGGCTCTCGGTGAAATTGGAGAGGGGGAGCGAGGGAGTGGGATGGTGTGTTGCTTCCAGAGGGTGCGGGGTGGGTTTTATAGCGTGGGAGCCGGCGTATCGTGGACGGGGCGCACGGCCGTGTCCATGGCGCACCGGCGATCTCTCGGCTCGGATTCGAGGCAGTGGTGCACGAGGCGTGGCGCTGCGAGGTCGAGCGGGGTCCGGGCACGTTCTAGAAGGCGCTAGCCGAGCCGTACGTGTCGGGGAGTAGCGAGCTGGGACAATTTGGGTCGGCGACGGCGAGCTCGCCACGGCGACGCTGGGGTGGCTTCGAGGCGAGGGAGTGCGTAAGTGCTCTCCTCTGCGGCGCCGCGGCTGTAGAGGCACGGGAGCGAGGGAGAGCGCGGCAAAGGGGGGTCTGGGGAGCGCGGAAACGACGGGGCACGGTCGCGGCGACACGGCGACGGTGAAGGGGAGGTGGGGGTAGGAGACGACGACATTTTCGCCGAACGCCCCCAGGACTTTCTTTTTCTTTTACAACTAGGTCCTTCTGCTTCTTTTTCTTCTTTTTAAAACCAGCAGCATTTCTAGGATTTAATTAGGGCACTAAACCTATTTATAAAAATTCAAGAAAATTTGTGAAGCCTTCCCATAGCATGCAGAAGCTTCACAAAAATTGGCTTTACAAAATAAAATGTTTTGAATCATTTTCTTTCATAGGGTTTTAATTATGGCATTTTGTTTTATTTCAATTGTTTTTAGTTTTGAATTTTAAAATAGGTGTAAAATATTATTTGGAAGAGATAAGTGATAAGGATGTAAATGAGAGGTCTCAATAACATTCCTCTGAATTTTGTTTGGAACATTATTGAGTTTCTTATTTGTCACTTTTATTTTTCTTGTTTCACTTTTGCTTTTGCATTTTCTTTCTATTAATTCAAGCAAACAAGCAACACAAGCAACAAGAATTAATTACCACAAGCAACAATTGCCAAACAACACATAAAATCAACAAAAGTTTTTGTTGGCTCTCATTTTTGGAATAATAATACTGATTAATATTTTTGGGATGTTACAATTACTTCCTTGAATGCTTCCATAGCATCCTTGAATGCCTCTCTTGACGAAGAGAGTGAAGAAAGAAACTCTCTTGAGTAAAGACTTGATTCTCTTGATGCTAAAAATGATGATATCATTAATAAAATCATTAAGGATAGAGATCATGTCTTTGCTAAATATAAAGTGCTTAAAAAGGAGAAAGTTGAACTTGGGGTTGCTAATGCTAGACGTCTTGAGGAGACGGAGAAGCTTGACAAGGCTCACAAGGCCTTGGTAACGACTCACTCTCTTCTAGTCAAGTCTCATGAGCAACTTCAAACTCAACTTTCTAAATCTAATTCAACTAGTATATCTATTCTTCCTCGTGTTCATGAAAATGTTATTGAAGAAAATGCTAGGTTGAAGGTTGATCTTGCCAAGGCCACTAGTGACAAGACCTCTATTCGCAAAGGTAAAGAGAAGGGTATTGCTTATTTGTTTGAGCAAAAACCACACAAAGGGAAGGAGGGTCTTGGTTATGTAGCCGAGACAAAGAAGAAAGTGAGCAACAAGAAGAAGATCAAGACCAAGCCCGCACATGCCAAGACTTCCATTGCGGGTGGTAGTGCCACAAGGGGCAAGACCACTCGTAGTGACTTTGCGGGGCATAACAATCCCAACTATATTCTTTATGTTGATTATTATGGGTATGTTTATGCACAATATGTTGGTCCCTATGATGGTTACATTGATTACTCTATTTGGGTTCCTAAGACCCTTGTTGCTAACCAAAGAGGACCCATTGAGAAATGGGTACCTAAATCCAAACAATGATCTCTTGTAGGACTATGCTTCCGGTGGATCGAAATGGGTGGTTGATAGTGGATGCACTAGTCATATGACCGGAAGCAAGGAGATCATGACGGAGTTGAGACCAAATCTAAATCACTCAACCGTCTCTTATGGTGACAAGTCAAAAGCCGAGGTAAAGAGTCTTGGCAAGGTGGTAGTTGCAAGGGATATCACCCTTGTAAATGTCATGCTTGTTGAGTCTCTATGTTACAATCTTATGTCCGTTCGTGCTCTTAATAAGATGAACTTTGATGTCCATTTTACTATTGACATGGTGGTACTCTTGAGGAGCAAGACTCTAAAGGTCATGTTCGTTGGGTATGTTGAAAATGAGTTGTTTGTGGTGGAATTTTCGGGGTCAACCAACACTCAAGCAATATGCTTATTCGGAAAGGCCGACGTGGGATGGTTGTGGCATCGCCGCTTGTCCCATGTCAATATGAGAACATTGCAAAGTCTTCACAAGGGTGGCCACATTCTTGGACTAAAAGAGGATGTTTCTTTTTCTAGAGATCGTCTTTGTAGGGCTTGTGTTGAAGGAAAGATGCATGATTCTCCCCACCCAAGCAACACCATCATCTCATCAAAGAGGATATTGGAACTTCTTCATGTTGATCTTTTGGTGCCGTACCTCAACCGAGTCTTGGTGGGAAAAAGTATTGTTTGGTGATTGTTGATGACTATTCAAGATTTACTTGGGTTTTCTTCTTCAAGACGAAGGATGAGACTCAACAAACCGTCATCGACTTCTCCAATGAAGTTCAACGTCAACACAATGTTCCCATATTGGCCATTAGAAGTGACAATGGCTCCGAGTTCAAGAACTACACCTTGAATGAGTTTCTTAGTGAAGAGGGAATTCGTCATCAATATTCCGCTGCGTATACCCCTCAACAAAATGGTGTAGCCGAGAGGAAGAACCGGACTCTTATGGATATGCATAGGTCCATGTTGGCGGAGTTTAAGTCTCCACTCTTCTTGTGGGCCGAAGCTATCTCCACGGCGTGTCACTCCTCCAACCGGTTATTCTTTCGCAAAGGAAAGAAGGAAACTCCATATGAAATGCTTACCGGCAACAAGCCCAATGTCTCCTACTACCGTGTGTTTGGTTGTAAGTGTTTCTACAAAATCAAAGGTGTTCATTTATCTAAATTTGAAGTTATAGCTTTAGAGGGTGTTCTTGTTGGGTACGGTTCGAACTCTCACACTTATAGAGTTTACGACAAATCCTTAGGGAGAGTTGTGGAATCTTGTAGTGTGAGGTTCGATGAGAATGACGGCTCCCAAGTGGCGCAATTTCATGTTTGTGATGTAGATAATGAGGAGCCTCAAGATGCAATAAGAAGAATGGGGGTAGGTTTCTATTGCCCCATCGAAGTCCATCATGAGCCTCCTCAAGCAAGTCCAAGCTCCACTCAAGTGGAGACTCCATCATCACAAGTTGAAGTTGCACCTTCTATGGAAGCAAATGATGCATCTACCCAAGAACAAGTGCAAGACCCTCCTCATGTTGACCAAGAGGCTATGCAAGAACCAAGTACTCCTATTGTCAATTCTAGACAAGGTCAAGACCATGATCAACCATCTCCTTCTATTATTGAAGATGTGCATCAAGATGATCAAGGTCACCATTCCGGTCAAGACGGGGACTCAAATGATCAAGATGGTCAACAGATAATTCCTCGCAACAATGAGGATATCGAAACCCGTCGTCTAGCAAGATTGGTGAAGAACTGGAAAAGGAAACAACATTTCTTTGAAGCTATTCTTGGTGATGCAAAGGCCAAGGTCACCACAAGAGGTCAATTGGCAAGCTTTAGTGAACATCATGCTCATATCTCTATGGTGGAACCAAAGAAAGTCTTTGAAGCTCTTGAAGATCCGGATTGGTTGGAAGCCATGCATGAAGAGCTCAACAACTTCAAGCGCAACAAAGTGTGGAATCTAGTGGAGAAGCCAAAAGATTGCCTCAATGTTATAGGCACCAAGTGGATATTCAAGAACAAGCAAGATGAGCATGGAATGGTGACGAGGATATACTCTGCGGGTACCCTAGCGCAAGGGTACCTGGTGCACGTGATGACTAAAGAAGCCCAAAGTTTAACCGAAGCCAACGAAGAAAGGCCCAAGACGAAGAGTGCTTTCCAAGATAGATTAAGTTATAGTCGGTTAAGGCTTTCCATACATGTAACCTTGGTCGGTTATGTATCCCGAGACCCAGCCTCCTATATAAAGGCTGGGAGGGTGATCGATCAAGGACAAGCAATCCATAGCCACCAAAACCCCGACGAGATCAACAACTCGCCGGACCCTTGTAACCCTCATATTCACAACATCAAATACAGACAGGCAGGAAGTAGGGGTTTTACCTCACTCGAGGGCCCTGAACCTGGGTAAATCCCGCTTGTTAGCCGTCGATTCCACTAACACTACGCGTTCTCTACCACACAATCAACCCTAGGTATCTAAACCATGGGACTTGCCGAGGGCACACCTCGTCAATTGGCGCCGTCTGTGGGAACGGGTAGTGTTGGGCTCACGATTTCGCCGGTTTCATCATCAAGCAGCCACTCGCCGATCGCATCTACACAAGGTAACTCACCAGCTACATCATCAAACGACAAATCGCCGATCATGGCTGCAAACGGCAACTCGCCGGCAAAATCGACTAGCATCAACTCAAGAGGCGATCACTCACCGATCTCTCCAAGGAGGCTCAAGCCACACTCGATGGAAGCTCAACAGACCTTTGCCGGTCTCGAATCAGGTTTGGATATTACGGTTGTAGGATTTAACTTCTTTGTCGATAAAGATGGTGTGCAGGACCTACTGGATCCACTCGACACGGGGATACTGGACGACCTATCGGCTGGAACACCATCCATCTTGGCGGCAGCGTCATCACAGATCGTTCCGATCCAATCGCCAAGCGACTCCGCAACAACCATGAACTCGCAGGAGTTCTGCGACGAGGTGGCCAAAAGACTTGGAAGGAGTGAGATCGAATCTGCGTATCGCCCAAACAACTCGACTGAGTCACTCGACAACATCGTCGACTGCAACGACATCATTAGAAACAAGGAGGACATAGACGACAACATATACCTCGCCGATCTCAACGGCCTAGAAATCCGTGCCAGCCACGAAATATTCACCTGCAACGCAGACAGCTTGGACAAAACACTCGAGGATCTACCCGATTGTGGCAGAAACCCTAATAGACAAAGAAACTCTGACATGAGCCTGGACGACGACGCCGAATCCATGATCCGCGTCAACAGCATGTGGACAGAAGATCGGGTGATACCTTATCAGGTTTACACCGCGAGTGCCGCAGAAGCATCGAGGGCTGCAGCATGCCGTCGACCTACAGAATACCCATGCACAGTTACCATGCCTGACGGAACAACCACGTTAACCATCACGGCAGAGATGGCAGAGAAAGTGAGCAAAGTAATCGAAGGCTGCACAATGCTGCCAGCAAACGCAACCCCAGAAGAGATATTGACCTTGCAGTACTTCCAATGGCAAGAATCAATACGACTGAAGAACTATAGAGCAGTACTCGAGGAACGCAAAAAGCAGGCCAGGATATCGAGTGCTCGACGAAGAGCATTATCTGTGAGTTCAACAGGAAGGAACGACCCCGCAAACAGGTCGCGAGTCATAAACCTTGGAGACGCAGATCGTGCAGTGGTCACTCGAAACTTGGATCCAATCTTTATGGCAGTCGACGCAGAAGGAGTCCCCATACCTACTGAACCAGCCGGGGCGCTGATGACGTTAGGCACCTACCTCGGAACAATCGAACCTCCTGCAGGAGACCCAAAAAGAGATCAGCACCTCCAGCTGTACAAGCAACTGGCGATAGCAGCAAAGGCCATACAGCCACCACAAGCAACTCCAAGGAGAGATACAGATCGGAACCGCCGAAGTCGAAGCCCTCGAGGGGGAAGTAGTCGAAAAAGCTCACGCCGTCGCCGCTCCAGCAGGAGCCGGTCTAGGAGATCATACAGCAGCAGCTTAGACTCGGAAGCAGAAATCGGACCCTGTGGAGCATTATGCTTCACTCAACGAATACGGGAGGCTCGAATGCCAAAGAAGTTCTCACTAGCTTCCACGCCCAAATTCAACTGCAAACAAGAGCCATCAGGCTGGCTAGAGGACTACAGGCTGGCAGTCAGATGTCAGCACGGCACTACGACGACAGCTATGCAATACATACAGCTCATGATGGAGGGAACAGCTCGCGATTGGCTCAAATCGCTACCCGAGTCATATTACGATTCGTGGGAACACTTCAGAGGTGATTTCATCAAATACTTCGAACCTCTATGCGAGCGCCCCAAAACTTTCGAAGAACTTCGAACCTGCAAACAAAAATCGGACGAATCGCTGAGATCATACATACGGCGATGGACCGCCATCCGAAACTCAGTAGGCAACGTGTCAGAAGATAGGGCAGTCGATGCCTTCAAGAACGGACTCTAGAGAGAAGACTTCAAAGAGACGCTTGGTAGGGAAAACCCAAGATCAATGGCGGCACTCATGGTACTCGCAACAAAGTGGGCGGACGGAGAAGACTCTGTACGAGGCACTCGACCCGTTTCTTCACATGAAAACCATGAAAGCGGTAGTCGAGACCGCAGAGATAACTACAGAGATGATCGGAGGCGCAAACGCAAGCATCGTTACCACGATGATGACCATCCAAGCTTCGTCGGGGCAGGCTTTGCGCAGCCACGGGACAACCGCGACCAGGCTGACAAACGACCCGATGATCATTGTGACAGTCGAGACCATCACACAGATGACCGTCGTGACAATCGAGACCATCGTACAGATGATCGTCGCGACAGTCGAGATCGCTATGGAGACAGCAGACGCGACAACCGCGATAGTTACAGGAGGCCAGAGTGGCACAGGCGAGCAGACAAAGAACCTGAGCGCTCAGTCGAAGAAAGGATGGATGCTAATTGCAGATTCCATCTGTACAAAGGGGATGACGGTAAGCTACGCTCTAACCACTCATTGAGAAACTGCAGGGAATTCGATCAACTTGCGATTGAACACGTACTGCGACTGCAAAGAGATGGGCGCGCACCCCTGCAACTGACGCAGACTCAATCAATTGCGCCACAAGCACAGCCTGCTCAGGTATATCCAGCACCACAGCAAGTACAACAAACTCAGGTATATTCCGTACCACCGCAAGCACAGCCTACTCAGGTGTATTCTGCACCAACACAAGCACAACCGGCACCAGTATACATGGTACCAGCGCAAACCAATACGGGAACACAAATGGCAGTAGCCGTGCACCAGATGCAGCAAGGAGAGGAGCAAAAATATCCCGTAAGCCGCGGGCAGATGGACATGATCCAGCGAGGACGCCCATCCAACAGAGAGCAGAAATTACACACTCGACACGTCATATGGCAGTCATGGCACCCCCAGCTGTCCCAGATTTTTTGAAAGGATCAGAAACTCCAATCGTCTTCAATCGAGAGGACCACCCACCAGCAGTAATCGACCAGGGCACGCAGCCTTGGTACTCGACGCTCAGATCGGAGGCTACGCCATGACCAAGGTCTTCATGGACGGAGGTAGCGGCCTCAACATAATCTTCGCGGATACACTGTGCAGGATGAACAAAACAGTCGAAAACCTGCCGAAATCCACAAATACCTTCCACGGTATCGTCCCAGGCAAAGCGGTACTCCCGCAAGGTACAATACAACTCGATGTTACATTTGGAGATCCTACTCACTTCAGAACCGAGTCGATTGAGTTCGAAGTGGTCGACTGGAAATCACAATACCATGCAATACTCGGGCACCCCACTTTCGCTCGATTCATGGCCGTCCCACACTACGCCTACCTCAAGCTCAAAATGTCAGGACCAAAAGGAGTCATCACAGTCAACGGGAATTTTCAAAGATCAGATTCATGCGACCGCGACTTCAGCAAAATCTCCGAGATATACGGGATGGAGCAGTCACTCGCCGAACTTGAGGTCTCTAACAAGAGGCTGGCAACCGAAGGAGAATTCAATCCCACCAGCGACACAAGGAAACAACGGCTGCACTCGACTGATCCCTCAAAGACGGTCAACGTGTCGTCGAGTCTCACTAGTGCATAGGAGGACGCACTTGCGTCGGTTCTATGCATAGGTCTCCTAGTCTCATATGTAATAGCGCATAATGTCGGAAGAAACCAACAGGTTTCAGACGCACTCTTTCCCTTACCAGGGTACCTAAGGGGACTGGAAGGTTTTTAATGAGGCGGCTTGCTGGTCGAACAATTCGGAATAAAGATATACGTTCCTCCATATTTGTCATATATGTTTTTTATTACTTACCCCACTCAAACACTCGGGGGCTGGAGCATAAAAACATAAGCATCAAATTTAACTCTAACTCAAATGCTCGCAAACACGAGATTTGCAGCCCATTCGACAGGCTCGGGGGCTGAGTCAAAAACCCCACTCGACAGGCTCGGGGGCTGAGTCAAAAACCCCACTCGACAGGCTTGGGGGCTGGGTCAAACAGAAAAACACAACCCCACTCGACAGGTTCGGGGGCTGAGTCAAAAACCCCACTCGACAGGCTCGGGGGCTGGGTCAAACAGAAAAACACAACCCCACTCGACAAGTTCGGGGGCTGAGTCAAAAACCCCACTCGACAGGCTCGGGGGCTGGGTCAAACAGAAAACTCAACCCCACTCGACAGACTCGGGGGCTGGGTCAAACAGAAAAAACACAACCCACTCAATAGACTCGGGGCTGGCGTAAATAAAAACGCAAAAGTATTTCGCTACATATATACAAGAAGGAATATTTACACTCGGGGGCTGCCCCGATTACACAAAAAATTACAAACTGCAGAAGAGCTAAGTTTCTGGCTCATCCTTCATATCCAACACATGGCCAAAAAGTTGCTCCTTGCAGCGATGATGAAATCTTCAGCAGCAGAGTGCGTCTCAATTAGCTGTGTTTGGGATATGAGTGTACCAATTGCAGGAGGGCGAACCGCAAAATCTGGCTTGCGGCTACCACTAATACATAACGACACATCGAAAACGGGCCAAAAACCTCATCGGCAACGGAGAAAGGGTCCGTGTCCCCGACCCTGTCACTGATGTGAAGAGCTCAATGGCAACGGAGGTGATAAACCGTTTCTGATATCTTTAACATTAGACACGGAGTTTTGCTAATCACCGTTTCTGATAAGGGTTACAGGAAAACAAAAAAAACACGGTGACGGGCTGTGCCGTCGATGGAGCCCTGCTCCATGCGACTAGACGGCCGCCCGGTCGTCACCGTATTCCTGTACGCCCTGCTATACAAAAGTTCATCAGTGCGCGTGGCTGGAGCTATGCTCCTATGTCTTCACGGCCGCCAGATGAACATCTACTGTCTTCATCCTGCTGCGCAAAATGTACTGCTCCTGGTGACGTCACCGTGTATGGAGCCCCGCTCCTAGGTCTTCACGGCAGCAGCATTGTCACCAAGTATCCACCAAGCCCTTGACACAACGAATATTCTTTGTTAAAAATAGCAAACAAAGCTAATAAACAGAGACAATAAGAAGTAAACAAAGCAAATGTAGTGGGATAAGCAGCTAACAGAGCAAACGGACCTAAATAAGTAACAGAGCAAATACATAGCTGAACAGAGCTAACTAACAGAGCAAACCGATCTAAATAATTAAGTAGCTAACAGAGCAAATACATAGCTAAACAGAGCTACAAAACAGAACAAACCAAGCTAAATAAATACTCTAACAGAGCAAATACATAGCTGAACAGAGCTACAAAACAGAGCAAACCAAGCTAAATAAATACTCTAACAGAGCAAATACATAGCTGAACAGAGCTAACTAACAGAGCAAACCGATCTAAATAATTATGTAGCTAACAGAGCAAATACATAGCTAAACAGAGCTACAAAACAGAGCAACCCAAGCTAAATAAATACTCTAACAGAGCAAATACATAGCTGAACAGAGCTAACTAACAGAGCAAACCAATTTAAAAATTAAGTAGCTAACAGAGCAAATATATAGCTAAACAGAGCTACAAAACAGAGCAAACCAAGCTAAATAAATACTCTAACAGAGCAAATACATAGCTGAACAGAGCTAACTAACAGAGCAAACCGATCTAAATAATTAAGTAGCTAACAGAGCAAATACATAGCTAAACAGAGCTACAAAACAGCGCAAACCAAGCTAAATAAATACTCTAACAGAGCAAATACATAGTAAAAAGAGCGGTCATTTACCTTAGGCGCGGATTGCGTCCCAGGCGTCGGCGCCGGAGCCACTGCCAGAGGAGACGTCACAGGAGACCTCATCCTGCTCGAACACCGGAGCGTCCTCCTACTCCTCCTCCTCCTCCTCCTCCGCCGCCGCCGCCACCGCTGCCGCCGCCGCATCTGGCCCAGGGACCTGGCCAGGGAGAAGAGAGCGGTGTATGGATGCCCGGAGCTGCGTCTGGAACAACGCCTCCTCGGCGGCTTCTATCGCGTGCTCGGCGCCGGATATGCGGATAGCTCTCTGCATCGCAGACGCCCAAATGACACGTCGGTGCGCTCGCGCTCAAAGGAGGCGTGAGAGAGGAGGAGACCGACCTCCAGATCCTTGTCCTCATCGTCCGAGGAGGACGAGATCCGGGCGTCGGTGGCCGCCGCCGCCGTGGATCCGGATGGGATTTGACGGCTCCGAATGAACTGGCGACCGCAGTTGCCGGGGATCTCGCCCCAGTTGTAGGGGAGATCCGGGCTGCGCCTCGGAGGGTGGGAGGAGGAAGATGCTCCATCCTGACTTCCGTCGGCGCCGGAGGGGTTCGCCAACGATGGGTGAAGTAGGAGGAGAGCGTGTGCGGCTAGGGTTAGGAACTGGGGAGAGTGAGACTGTGAGAGTGAGAGTGAGACACACTGGAGTGGAAGATATTAATACCGGCACCGCTTAATGGGCCTTCACATGGGAAACGGAGATAGACCGATCTCCGTTTCTGATGTGGTCATATTGGCAACGGAGGTATTTTTTCCTCTGTTGCCCAGATATGAGCAACGGAGATCTTTTCGCCCTCCATTACCATTGTGTCGGGCCCATCGACCGACTAGCGCGCGCGCACACTCATGGAAGCGCGCAGAGCTCATTCTTCCGTCGCCTAACTCTTGCCGTTGCCATAGAGGGGTATCCGATGTGTCATTCTGTACTAGTGTACGGATGTGGGCCATAGTCGCGTTGGATCAAGAACTGCAAGCTGCATCAAGGATTCTTTGATTGAATCTGTCACTCAGAAAATATCAATCAAAGGAAAAAGTCCTTGCGGCTGAGGCCCTGATGGGAAGAGCGCGCAATTTAAGCAAGTGAAGATATGCCTGCACATCTCGAGAACTTGGGCATTTCGCCACACCCGATCCTTCAAAGTAACCAGAGTGCGAGCATGCACCTTGTCCAAATAAAAATGCTGCCTACCAGTAGTTGGTACTTCAACAGCATTATCAAGGAGTCGGGTGACCCTCCTATCTTCTTGCTTGAAGTCAGCACAAAACCTGCAAAAACCAAAATTACTGGTTCAAGGCATAGCACAAAATATACAATTTTTTATAGCAAAAGTGATGGCATAAACTAACTCTCGAGTTGTCTGTTTATGTTGTCCATCTCGCCAAGAACATACTCCTCGCGCTGGGTGGCAAAACTCGGCTTGGAACGCAGCAGCTCCAACTTAGCTCGAGTGCTCCTGAGTTCCTGTTCTAGCTGACTCACTCAATTCTTCGCAAGAGCAAGTGCCCTCGCGTCATTCCTTGCTTGGCCAGGTGTTTGAGACGGAGAAGGTCCACCAGACTCATATTCTTGTGGCTGGTTCATAAAGCATAACATTCAGACACAAAGACACACCAAGTCGCAAAAATTCCGGCGGTTCAGCAAATTTCATTCAAGAAAGCACCAATAGTGTATACTAGCATAAACATAAGTAGCAAAAGCATACATGCCGAGGTCAAGTCATAAAGTTACAGAGCAAAGAATTCCTAGGCCTACGAGATAGATTCTGCCCTATTCTTACGCGACCGAGCCATAACAGCTTCAGCTCGGCGTTCCATAGTCTGGACGCAGATCTCGCTCAGTCGTGTAGCTGGCTCGGTTACACCCCTGAATGATAGTGGCCTCCATCAGGCTTTCTCGGGTAGTCCGATAAAGCACTGTTGAAGTCGGCCTCTACACCATTGCCTAACAGAAGCTTGAGGGTGTACTCCGAGCCGCGTACCATGAGTTCGCGGGCAAAATCCGCCACAGTCGATGATCCAGCGTCGAAGGCCGCAACAAGTCCTTCAGCAGTCGAAGGAGCAGTTGTTGTAGGACACATCTCCGTGTGCAAACTGCCAAGAGTACTGGTCACGGTGGCCAGATCACCTTTGGTCTTGGATAGCACAGACTCGAGTTCCATGATTGCATTATCGAGTGACAACGAGTCACCCGATGGCTCAGTGGAAGTCGAGGCGCCTTCAGACCCTTCAAAAAAATTCAGAAAGCAGAAGCTATGAGCAAAAGTTACTAAACGACCAAAGAGTTAATAATCGCAAAGTCAGATCACTCACCTTTGGCAGCACGAGCCATACTCGACAAACGTGCAGCAAACTCCCCCTCAGTCTGCTGGGTAGAGAGCTTGGCCTGCAGATCTTTCACTTGCTTCTCCAGGCCCTCTACTTGCTCCTCAGCCGATTTCTTGTTTTCTGCGGAGTTCACAAACATTTCCGATTAACGTAATAACTTCAAAAGAAGAGCAAAGTTTAATACATTCAAAAACGCTTACTCGCAAGCTCAGTCGAGGTAGCCTGCAGGGAGTCTCTCTCCTGCTCCACTCGAACAAAGGCCTGCAGGGAGTCATGGCGGCATAATAGGCTGAAATAGAATACTCATGGTAATCATCAAGTGCAGAAGCAAATTTAAAAAAAAACATGAGTAGAGTCCAAAGCACTCACATGATCAGTCCAAGAGGTGGACTTGGAAGAAGAAGCCATGGCATCCGCAGTTGGAGGAGCCTTCTCTTTGTTCGGATTGGCAGCTGATGGTCCCGAAGAGCAAGGCTTTGATACCTGCAAAAGTAAACGGGATTAGGTTGAGACTCCAAGTGCAGAGTGTATAGTAAGTGGAAGACAGTTTTCCCCACGAGGGGTGACTCGAGGGTTTAATATCGAACTCTCGGGGAATCTGAAGTGGTAGATTTATCTTCTTATCCTTCTTTTGGTTACCTACAAAACAAGGTTAGATGTTTTGGTCCTCAACCTCACCTGTGGTTGTCAAGCACAAGGTGTAAGAATGATATCAGGATAGTTATGCAATGCAAACAAGAAATAAATATGCAATGATGGTGGATGCAATGATAAATGATATTTTTGGGTTTTTGAATGATGTATGCAAGATGAAAAGTATTTTTGTATTTTCGGATTTAATGATGGCTGAAAATAGAAAAGTGGTATATGGTGTTGGAAAGGTGTTTCTTATGATTAAAAATGGACTGGGGTTCATGGTTTCACAAATGCACTCTCTCTTTATAAAGTGGTAGACAATGGAACACACAAGTTAACATATGAGATTGCAACACAGGGTTTGATAACAAGTTACTTAGATATATGGGCATCACGTCCTAACATAGAGATCTTTTGGTTATTAACCTCTCTTATACTCCACCAAGATGCGAACTAAATCATAACACCTCAGTAATTAAGATAACTCAGAGTATAGCATTAAGTATCATGACATGAAGTGAAAATAAGAACATGCTAGATCTAGTCATGGAGTAGTGGCAATGGTCACGCCCACATCCCCGGTAGCATGGTATTTTAGTTTATCCCTAGTGAGGTAACAAAGTAAGGTAAAGATACCAAAGTGGATCGCAGAACTTTCTCTCACGTTCACTGCACTAGCCACCCCCCGTTACTCCAACTAATGCACACGTTCCCCCACACACGCTCTCATAAACATGCTTGATCAAAACAAGTAGACAAGAACGGGGTACATAATATGCATCTATACTCATAACTGAAACAAACATTGCAATCTCAAACATATATTAACTCATAAAGATCCACCACAAAGGTATTACAACGGTGACCGTAATCATGTTCAGCAGCTCATACGGTGCTAATTAGTGAAGCTCAAGAGAGGAGAGATACATAAGTTACTTCCACAAACCCATAGTCCAGAGGTGGACTACTCCCTCTTCATCATGGAGACGGTGGAGAAGTCGATGGAGAAGATGGAGACCACGCCGGCAGCGCCCCGCCGGAGTTTTCCCCCTCCAATCTGCAGCTCCTGATCTCCGTTTCGGTGTTTCTGTGTTTGTGCGGCGCTCCTTCCAGAGAACGTCGGGGGACCTTTTTTATAGGCGTTTTTAGGTCAAGACGATGTCGGTGGAGCGAAGATCGACGGCAACGGAGCCACGAGGCCAAACGGGTGGGTCCCACGCGGCCACAGTACCTGGCCGCGTGGGCCACCCCGTTTGGCCTCGGCCTCCGTTTGTTCGCTTCCTTCGCCCACAGGTCTTCTTCCTTCCAAATATTGACGCCCGTAAATTTCCAGGTGATTTCGTTGACGTTTGGGTCCCTGAAACATTAAAATAAGAAAACGGGTTTTCTGCCTGTGCAGGGTTAATTCCATAAAAATAGGAAATAAATGAATATTCCCAAAATCATTATAAAACATTGATATAACCCTTATATGATGCAAATATGATTGGAATATAAGCAATTAAAGTGCAAAGTTCATGTATGCATTTTACATGCATCAACATCCCCAAGCTTAATCCATGCTCGTCCTCGAGTATGAAGATGATAAAACTAACATGGACTTTGCAATTTAATACTTAACAATGATATCAAAGATGATTACTATTGCTACATATAGTCAAATGATTCATTCTTCAAAGGAGTAGCAATATGCAAATAGTTTATGAAGTGATATCAAGTATTCAAGACAAGGATGTTCATTGATAGTTCACAAAGTGTAACATGGTAGCAAGTAATATGGAACACATGTATGCATAATGATAAGTAGAACATCCTACAATGGTCATAGAGTGTAGATGAAAATCTGAATATGATAGGTGTACACTTTGGAAAGATGTATATGTGAGTAGAGGTAAAGCATGCATAAGTTTCATCCAACTTCCAAACTCTTCTACTTAAGTTAATGATTGCAATAAGGTATTCATTGGTGTCAAGCTCTCATTGCCCCTATCATAGCATCTTGAATGATTAAGGTTAAAGTGAAAGCAAATATGAGTAGTGTGCTTGATAAAGAATGGGTTGAATGTCTCATGCCCCTTGAATACAAGTACTTACACCATGTGTTACTCAACTTGGGAAACAAAGCAAGTTCAATTAAATATCATTGTAAGCATAATAGTATCATCAAGAGCGTCAACTGGGGTACCTCTTGTCCCAAGATATGGAACAAGCCCATATCAAAATGACAAGACAAACAAACAAAATGAACAATCTCAACACCCTTTTTATTTACCATTTGGAATAGTTTTTTATTGCAAGGTGTATCACAGAAGGTTCACCATAGTATGTAAGTAAATTTCCACCATGAATGATGCATGGCTTAGATTAGCGGCCCAGGCGTCTCTCTAACCATTTACACAAACTCATTTAAACTCACTCTATTTCCACATTTATTTCAACATGATAAGCATCCATAGACAAAAGCACATGATATCAACTAAATGAGATGAAGAGCGTGTTGAAAGCTTGCCATGTGACAGCACATATGGGCTAACTTCCAACCCAAAACATTCATCAAGCCACAAACATCATAATCTTAATCACAATGGGTCAAGTTTTATTATGCAAATAAAAGAACATTGTGCATCAAGTTCGTGAGAGCTATATAACCAATTTTTTCCATTGCAATCAATAACATAAACATTTTCATTCAGAGGTAAGATAACACAAACAACATGTTAAACATACTCGGAATAGCATAAAGCCAATAGGTAGATATGGTGGACTCACTGGAATAACTTTGGTTGAAGGTGTTGGAAACAAGTTTTTGCTTGTTGGAGTTTTTGGGCTAGCAAAAGGGAGAAAGTTGACCATCTAGATGCATGCATGAGTGTCCATAGAACTAACTAATCCATGTTAAACCAAGTAAATAACAATCAGCACCAAAACATGAATAAGTGATAGCTCTACAAAAAGAATTTGCAAACTATTACTCATAAACAAGCTCATGAATCATGCAACTATATGTATCATTAAAAATCAAGTCAAACATCCCTTTTCCCAATCTTATAAAAGCATCCAACATATTTCAACCCATATTTCCAGTAGCTCTCTCATATATAATTGATAGTGTGGTGGTCTCTCAAGACTCAAACAAAAACAAAAAACGACGCTCCAAGTTTATGCGATAAAGTGTTTCGATCGAAAAACAGAAGTTGGACGTGTGCAAACCGAGAGTGTGTAGGTCCAGCGGGGTTGTCTTCACATCCCCAAGCTTATGGTCTTCACCATCCTTGGATAGCTCTTGGTGCATCTCCTCCAATCCCTGTGAAAAAACTTCAAAACACCGTTTCTCCCATCTCTTTTCTGTGGGGTGCATTAATAGTGATAAACAAATAGGTTCCTTGCTGCATATAATCCTTGAACAAAAATTCATATGACATGTCCAGAAAGTGTATAATGTTGTATGCCTACTCATAAACTCAATTGGATCAAAAAGATTCAACTTAAAAGCTCAAAGCATGCATCAAACAAAATGGGACAGAATCTGTCCAGAAAAACAGCAGCAGCAAAACGTATTTTTCTACCCTACCAAACTTTCTCGAAAAATTCCGAAAAAATTCATGCATACAGAGGATGAAAAGTTGCAACTACAGTTCAAATATGAGCTCATTCGGAGTTACAGAATAAGAATTAAAAATCATACCGTGCACTGACTTGTGCAGGAATAAAATCTCCGAACGCTATAAGCAACTTTTTCAAACCAAAAAGGGTAAAACTTGGCACTTTATTAAAACTCCAGAACCTAACTAGACACAAAATCTCTTGTTACAGCAAGAGGACACAAAGAAAAATCACACACAAAAATAACCGGGTTGCCTCCCGCAAAGCGCTTTCTTTATAGCCATATAGCTAGGCTTCTTACTTGTTGTTTTATTGTGGACGAAGCTCATGAGGGAGCTTGAACTTTGGTGGTTCCCTCTTCCTTGGAAAGTGTTCCATGCACTTCTTGTGTGGAAACTGAAACTTTACATTCCCTTCCTTTGAATCAATGATAGCACCTGTGGTACGAAGAAAAGGTCTTCCAAGAATAATAGGACTAGAGGTTTTATCCCCATGTCCATGATTAGAAAATCCACAGGCACAAAAGTCATATGTAACTCTACCATAACATCACTTACTTTTCCCAAAGCATGTTTAATAGAGTCATCAGCAAGTGCTAGTTCAATAGAGCATTTTTCAAGATTTTTCAATTCAAGCACTTCATATAGTTCTTTAGATAAAACAGAGACACTAGATCCTAGATCAAGTATGGCATGGTGTGTCTCTTTTCCAATAGTTACTAGTACCTTAGGTATCCACATATCCCCAAGCTTAGGTGGTATCATAGCCTCTTGGTTGTACCTAGCAATCTTTTCTTTCAAGACATGATTAGCAATATAAGAACCAAAACCTGCTTGGTTAGTGTTGATGGAAGGATCACTTGCAAATTTTTGTAAGATAGATATTAATTCATGCAAGCTACAATTTTCTAAGTCAAGCAAAGGATCCTTGACTTCATTAAGCATTTTAACTTCCTCAACTTCAACCTCTTTCATTACCCCAATAGATTCTTTAGCAACTCTCTCTTGCTCATGAATGTGTTCCCAAGACTTATTGATAACCTCTTGGCAATATTTTATTGTTTCCTCATGTTTTTGGGCTGTAATGATGCTCTTTAATGATGAGACTTCCTTAGTAAGCTGATCTACCCTTTCAAACAAAGCATCTTGTTTTTCAAACTTAGAGATAAATTCCTTATTAAGCTCTTTTTGGGTAGATATAAAAGATCTAATGGTGTTTTCCAAGTCACTAGAAACATTACCACTAGAAGCATATTTATTTGGCACATATGGGGGTTTATTATAAGAGTTATAATTGTTGTTACCATACCCATTATTACCATAGTTCCTAATGAAGTTGACATCAATATTTTCAGAATTGTTTCCAACTAGTTCTTGCAAAGGAACATTTTCAACACTAGGTTTATTAAGCAAAGCAAGAATAGTATCCATTTTAGATGACAAATCATTAGTTTCTTCAATAGAGTTCACTTTCTTAGAAGGATTAGGTGCCCTATCAGTATGCCATTGACTATAGTTTTGTAAAATGCTTTCCAATATATTTTTAGCTTCTACTATAGTCTTACTCATAAAAGCACCTCCAGCAGCAGAATCAAGTATGTTTCTAGACATGTAGTTTAAACCATTGTAGAAAGAGTGTAATATGGTCCATTCATTAACTCCATGTGAGGGACAAGTTCTAAGCATAAGTTTTATCCTATCCCAAGCCATAGCAACATGTTCATTTTCATTTTGCCTAAAAGAAAGGATGTTGTTTCTATTTTGCAAAATTTTAACAGGGGGATAATATTTCTTAATGAAAGCTTCTTTTAGATCATCCCAAGAATTAATACTACCAGATGGCAAGGAATGCAACCACTCTTTAGCTTTTCCTCTAAGTGAAAAAGGAAATAACTTCAGTTTTAGGATATCACTTTCCACATTTTTAAACTTTTGCATGTCACATATTTCAACAAAGTCATGAAGATGCATAGAGGCATCCTCCATAGCACTACCACCAAATTGTTCCCTAGTTATCAAGTTCAACAAACTAGGACTTACTTCATAACTCTCAGCATTTATCTTAGGTGTGGCAATAGCTCTCGTGATAAATTGATCATTAGGAGTGTTTGTGTAGTCACACAGCTTAGTTCTTTCTCCCATTTTAGCAAGTTTTTTTGGTATTTTTAATTTTTTATGCAAAACTGAAATAAATATGATATGATATGCAATGACACTAACAAAACAAATAAATTGCTTTGTAAGTAAAGATGGATAAGATGGTGCTCACGTAGGTGCAACCTCCCCAAGCTTAGGTGTTAGCACAAGTTGGTGACGTTGACTTTGTTGTGAGATGAATGCGATGATGCACACCCTTGGATAAATCTCTCAGCTACGATTCCCCGGCAACGGCGCCAGAAAACGTCTTGATGGTCCCGAAGAGCAAGGCTTGATACCTGCAAAATAAACGGGATTAGGTTGAGACTCCAAGTGCAGAGTGTATAGTAAGTGGAAGACAGTTTTCCCCACGAGGGGTGACTCGAGGGTTTAATATCGAACTCTCGGGGAATCTGAAGTGGTAGATTTATCTTCTTATCCTTCTTTTGGTTACCTACAAAACAAGGTTAGATGTTTTGGTCCTCAACCTCACCTGTGGTTGTCAAGCACAAGGTGTAAGAATGATATCAGGATAGTTATGCAATGCAAACAAGAAATAAATATGCAATGATGGTGGATGCAATGATAAATGATATTTTTGGGTTTTTGAATGATGTATGCAAGATGAAAAGTATTTTTGTATTTTCGGATTTAATGATGGCTGAAAATAGAAAAGTGGTATATGGTGTTGGAAAGGTGTTTCTTATGATTAAAAATGGACTGGGGTTCATGGTTTCACAAATGCACTCTCTCTTTATAAAGTGGTAGACAATGGAACACACAAGTTAACATATGAGATTGCAACACAGGGTTTGATAACAAGTTACTTAGATATATGGGCATCACGTCCTAACATAGAGATCTTTTGGTTATTAACCTCTCTTATACTCCACCAAGATGCGAACTAAATCATAACACCTCAGTAATTAAGATAACTCAGAGTATAGCATTAAGTATCATGACATGAAGTGAAAATAAGAACATGCTAGATCTAGTCATGGAGTAGTGGCAATGGTCACGCCCACATCCCCGGTAGCATGGTATTTTAGTTTATCCCTAGTGAGGTAACAAAGTAAGGTAAAGATACCAAAGTGGATCGCAGAACTTTCTCTCACGTTCACTGCACTAGCCACCCCCGTTACTCCAACTAATGCACACGTTCCCCCACACACGCTCTCATAAACATGCTTGATCAAAACAAGTAGACAAGAACGGGGTACATAATATGCATCTATACTCATAACTGAAACAAACATTGCAATCTCAAACATATATTAACTCATAAAGATCCACCACAAAGGTATTACAACGGTGACCGTAATCATGTTCAGCAGCTCATACGGTGCTAATTAGTGAAGCTCAAGAGAGGAGAGATACATAAGTTACTTCCACAAACCCATAGTCCAGAGGTGGACTACTCCCTCTTCATCATGGAGACGGTGGAGAAGTCGATGGAGAAGATGGAGACCACGCCGGCAGCGCCCCGCCGGAGTTTTCCCCCTCCAATCTGCAGCTCCTGATCTCCGTTTCGGTGTTTCTGTGTTTGTGCGGCGCTCCTTCCAGAGAACGTCGGGGGACCTTTTTTATAGGCGTTTTTAGGTCAAGACGATGTCGGTGGAGCGAAGATCGACGGCAACGGAGCCACGAGGGCCAAACGGGTGGGCCCACGCGGCCACAGTACCTGGCCGCGTGGGCCACCCCGTTTGGCCTCGGCCTCCGTTGTTCGCTTCCTTCGCCCACAGGTCTTCTTCCTTCCAAATATTGACGCCCGTAAATTTCCAGGTGATTTCGTTGACGTTTGGGTCCCTGAAACATTAAAATAAGAAAACGGGGTTTTCTGCCTGTGCAGGGTTAATTCCATAAAAATAGGAAATAAATGAATATTCCCAAAAATCATTATAAAACATTGATATAACCCTTATATGATGCAAATATGATTGGAATATAAGCAATTAAAGTGCAAAGTTCATGTATGCATTTTACAGGCATCAGCAGCCATCACCCAAGTTGTGTTCCTGGCCGCTTCGGGAGTAGTGTCATGTGCTGCCTCTGGAGTGGTGGATGGCTACGCAACAAGCGACGTATCCGCAACTGGGGGAGGAGATGGCGATTTGGCCCTGACACCATAAAAACAGAGGCACAAGCAATCAAAAAGCAAGATCATAAAGGTACTACCTCGAGTAAAAGAATAGGTCAGAAGACGAACCTTGGCTCGTCCGATTCAGGATCGTTACCAAGGGCAAAAACACCCAGTCGAGAAGCGCCACTCGAAGCAGCAGGAGGACGAGAAGCGAGTGGGGAGACATTCAAAGGGTGACTCTTAGCAGGAGACAGGGTACTCGAGTTACCAGTATCCCTTGGCTCATCCTCCTTGGACTCCGAACTCGATGACTCCGGAAGAACCAAACGCTGGCGCTTAGGCTTGCGAGTGGCCTGCTCAGCGCCAGACTCGACTGCAGTATCCGCCTCAACCTGCTCCACCTCTTCCCCTGTTTCTTCTGCAAGATTATCCTGAGGAGTCGAGTGAGAAGAGGCAGGATCAGCAATGGGCAGCTTGGGGTCCTCCTGTGCCGCCGTCTCCGTAGTAGACCCGGCTTCGGGTAGAGGGGGAAGAGAGGAAGCAGTCGAATGACCCTGTATAGTAGGCAGAATTCATAATAGTAAGAACATAAACAAAGAGTTCGCAAAAGCAAGTAGCAAATCATAAAGATAGCAAAATAAGCACTCACCGCGGGTAAGGCATTGTCTGGCCCGTAGGGGAGGTGCGCGAAGTTGTAGTCGATTTTTTCAGAAGCTTTGATGCTCGTGACCTTCTTCACTTGAGCACTCAGCTCTTTCTCTGTCAACTCCACGACACTCATCCTCCTGGCGTCGAGTGGACCCTCGTACTGCCACATCGGGTGGGCACGAAGGCGCATGGGCCACACTCGCATCTTCATATACGTGCTGATTAACTGAACACCAGGAACAGTCTTCAGCAGCTCGCTAAGTTTACTCAGCAAAGGGGTGGCCTCCTTCGCTTCAGCAGCAGAAATCGGGTGGTCCCAGGCTACCGTCTTCTGAGGAGGCTTCTCAGTCGAAAAGACTGGAAGTACCACCTGGTCGACTGGCACATAGAACCATTTGGTCCGCCAGCCTTGGGCGGAGTCGACTGCCTTCAAACTGAAGTAGTGCGAGTCGTTCCGCACTTGGACAGCAAATCCGCCCACCGGGCACGGACGCTTGTCCTGACAGTTGTGCCGCACCGTGAAGATGTGCTTCCATAGAGCCCAGCTGGAGGACACCCCAAAGAAACACTCGCACAACACCATAAAACAAGTGATGTGCATAATGCTGTTTGGGGTGAGATCATGGAGCTGTACGCCATAGGCGTATAGTAACCCCCCGCACAAAATCATGCAGAGGGAGATAGAAGCCGCGGGGGAGGAACTCAGCAAAGCACACGCGCTCGTCGACGCGCGGGTCAGGGCGTACCTCTAAGCCTGGAGCACGCGCGGCCAGCTATTCAGATGGCGGCAGCCAACCTTTCTGACGATATTCAGAAAGGGTGTCCTCGGTGACGCAGGACCTTGTCCAGTCACCAGGAATTTTCAGTAGGGCATCGGCAGGTCCGCTCGTCGCCGCCAAATCCTTCCCCTTGCCCGCCGCGACGGCGGCGGAGGCAGCCGCAGTAGCAGCACGCTTGCTCTTCTTGGGTGCCATCGAAAAGGGGGTGGAGAGCGAGGAGCTTGAGACGCAGAACAATGGTGGGCGGTGCACAAGAAAGGAGGAGAACAGAGGAACACGAAGAACAGAGGAGCACGAATGGCAAGTAAATCACAAATCTTGCGCAAAAACTGCTATTTATCGCACCACACAAAACTTCATCATAACCGTCCGTGCAAACATGCATAGCATCTGGCCGTAGACGTGGCGAGCGCAAAGAGCAACCGCCGCATCCCACGCCGCCCACTACGCATAAAAACCTAGAAGGTTATGATGGCGCGGCGAAAAATACGCCACGTCCGGTCAAATCAAAGCTGAAACGGCGTCTTCTGCGGTCAAAACTCTGAGCAATGGGCCTACACAGACACGTCTTGTCAAAACAGCAAGCGCACGCCTAAGATGTCACGAATGACGTCAGAGATCATACATATTCGATTAAAGGATACAAGACTACAATCGACAAAATATTCGACTGACAAAAGTACTCCCATGGGAGCGTATCAAAAATTTCTCGTAATTATAAAAAGAAACAAAGTTATTGAGATTATCCTCTACTTCAAATGAAATAAAGCATAATCTCGGGGGCTACTCCCATGGGAGCGCTGTCGCGCTCCCATAGATTTCAAAAGCAAAATATTTCGATTGACAAAAGCAGCATAGAAAATGATTCGAGATTGTCCTCTATTGCAAGACAATAAATCACAATCTCGGGGGCTACTCCCATGGGAGCGTTGTCGCGCTCCCATAGATTCCCAAAAAGGTAAGAAATTCACTCGACAACAGACTCGACTAAATGCATTAAATGCTTCATAAACCAGAGAATCATACTTCATAAATTCCCGGACTATGCCAATCGCAGATGTCTCGGATGCTGCATACGCAAATGCAAAGGTAAGACCCGCCGATCAATCGAGCTGGGCTGAGGGACGCTCCAACAGTGTTTTCCCTTAAATTTTCCGTGTCAACAGACATGATGAAAATCCTGACGGACGCGTTAGGTATCAAAAGTTAAACTGCAGAACGAGTCAGTAAGACCTACAACGGCCTGAGTCGAGTCTGTCCAGTATGTTCCAGGTTTGAGTCCGGTTACTCGAGTCTGATTGAAGGCTGGTATGGTTTTGCCCGAATGTGCAGTTAACTGAGCTCGATTTTCGAGTGAATCAGGCCTACTAAGTCATAATCCCTAGGCAAAAGTGTCAAAAGTGTTCCAGAGTCGAGTCCGGGGACTCGAGTCTGATTGAAGGCTAGTATGGTTTTGCCCGAATGTGCAGTTAACTGAGCTCGATTTTCGAGTGAATCGGGCCTACTAAGTCATAATCCCTAGGGAAAAGTGTCAAAAGTGTTCCAGATTCGAGTCCGGGGACTCGAGTCTGATTGAAGGCTAGTATGGTTTTGCCCGAATGTGCAGTTAACTGAGCTCGATTTTCGAGTGAATCAGGCCTACTAAGTCATAATCCCTAGGCAAAATCTTTTGACTGCGTTCCAGGTTCGAGTCCGGGACTCGAGTCTGACTGAAGACTAGTAAGGTTTTGCCCAAATGAGCAGTTAACTGAGCTCGATTTTCGAGTAAATCAGGCCTACTATGTCAATATCCTTGACTTGCATATACATATAGTTGAAACAAATTGAGACTAGAAGAACTACATCGGATCAGGAGTACAAAAAGCGAAGACTGTGACGTGCACGATGAAGTGAGCACATGCTCGATTCTTCGAATCAAGCAAGTACTCGGGGGCTAATGACGAGGATATACTCTGCGGGTACCCCAGCGCAAGGGTACCTGGTGCACGTGATGACTAAAGAAGCCCAAAGTTTAACCGAAGCCCACGAAGAAAGGCCCAAGACGAAGAGTGATTTCCAAGATAGATTAAGTTATAGTCGGTTAAGGCTTTCCATACATGTAACCTTGGTCAGTTATGTATCCCGAGACCCAGCCTCCTATATAAAGGCTGAGAGGGTGATCGATCAAGGATAAGCAATCCATAGCCACCAAAACCCCGATGAGATCAACAACTCGCCGGACCCTTGTAACCCTCATATTCACAACATCAAATACAGACAGGCAGGAAGTAGGGGTTTTACCTCACTCGAGGGCCCTGAACCTGGGTAAATCCCGCTTGTCAGCCGTCGATTCCACTAACACTACGCGTTCTCTACCACACAATCAACCCTAGGTATCTAAACCATGGGACTTGCCGAGGGCACACCTCGTCAAATGGTTGTGAGGAACAAGGCAAGATTGGTAGCTCAAGGGTACTCTCAAGTTGAAGGCATTGATTTTGGAGAGACCTATGCTCCCGTGGCTCGCCTTGAGTCCATCCGTATCCTTCTTGCATATGCATCACATCATAATTTCAAATTGTAACAAATGGATGTGAAAAGTGCTTTTCTTAATGGTCCTTTAAAGGAGTTAGTATATGTTAAGCAACCTCCGGGATTTGAGGATCCACACTTCCCAAACCATGTCTACAAGCTTGATAAGGCGCTCTATGGTCTCAAGCAAGCACCTCGTGTTTGGTATGAGCACCTAAGAGAGCTATTTATAGACCGTGGCTTTGAAGTGGGGCAAATCGATCCCACTCTTTTTACCAAGAGGGTTAAAGGGAGTTTTTCATATGCCAACTTTATGTTGATGATATTATATTTGGCTCATCTAACAAAGCTCCATGATGGGAGAGTTGAAGTACTTCCTTGATTTTGAGATCAAGCTATTGAGTGGAGGGACTTTCATCTCTCAAGCCAAATATATCCAAGACATGCTCAAGAGGTTCAAGATGCAAAATGCTAAAGAGAAGAAGTTTCCTATGGACACCAAATGTCATCTTGAACTTTGTCCAAAGGGTAAAGATGTCGATCAAAAACTCTATCGCTCTATGATTGGTTCTTTGCTTTATCTTTGTGCATCTAGACCCGATATTGTGTTGAGTGTAGGAGTGTGTGCAAGGTACCAAGCGGCTCCCAAAGAAAGCCACTTAATTGCGGTACATCGAAACTTCCGATATTTGGTTCATACCCCAAGGTTTGGTTTGTGGTATCCTAAAGGCTCAACATTCTCTCTTGCCGGTTACACGGATTCGGATTGGGCCGGTTGCAAGGATGATATGAAATCAACTTACGGGGCTTGCCAATTCCTTGGTAGGTCCTTGGTGAGTTGGTCTTCTAAGAAGCAAAATTGCATATCTCTCTCCACCACCGAAGCCGAGTATGTGGCGACCGCTAGTTGTTGCACCCAATTGTTATGGATGAGGCAAACTTTAAAGGAATACGGTGTCCATTGTGACAAAGTGCCTCTTTTATGTGACAATGAAAGTGCTATCAAGATTGGTCACAACCCGGTGGAGCACTCAAGAACGAAACATATTGAGATTCGTTATCATTTCATTCGTGATCACGTCAACCGGGATGACATTGAGCTTGGCTATATTCCCATGAAGATCCAACTTGCCGATATGTTCACGAAGCCACTTGATGAAGCAAGGTTCACTTATTTTAGGCATGAGCTAAATATCGTAGATTCGGGGAGCGTCGCTTGACTATCTTGCATACACACCTATTTCTTAGCTATATGTTTGGTTTAGGTGTAGGCATGGACATAGGGGGAGTGCGGTCCTTATCCATTGGACTATCCCTCCCCCCCATTATGCCGATAGTAAGAACTCATTTTGTCTCTATTTGTTCATTTTATGAATTGTGAGCTTAAATGATGAGTGGTGGCGGTGAACTCAAGATATATCTTCGCGGTGTCACACCACATACACTCATACATGGTGGCCTAGGCCACCGACATCGTCTTTGTGAAGAATTGGTCTTTATGGAGTTATATTTGGATTTCATTGCCTATTCGATGTTTTCATGGAAAACACACTTAAATGTTGGTTTTTATTGTGTTTTGTTGCTTCTTACAAAGTTTGAGTGTGAAGTACCATTTTCAGTGACTTTATCTATCCCAAGCCTTGTTTTGCTCTCTCCTTAAAAAAACATGCTAAAACTCTTGCTCAAGTCATTTGTTGCCTTTCCGGAGATTTGGTGGCGTGGGTACATCGGAGTTTTCGGACATCTGGTTCGGAACCTCCGGCGCCCGGAATTTTTAGTCAAAAATTCGGCTAAGTCCCCGGGCGAAAACTGTTCTGTTTTCGTCCGGAACTTGTGCCGGAACTTTGACCGGAAGTTTCGGCCCAGCCGGAACTTCAGGAGTAAGTGATCTGGGCGCATGTACTCGAGGCCGCAGGGTGAACTGCTTCTTCTTGAGCAGTTCGTCCACCCTGATGCATGTAAAATGCATACATGAACTTTGCACTATATCACTCATATTCCAATCATATTTGCATCATATAGGGGTTATATCACTGTTATATAATGATTTTTGGGAATAAAATATTTATTTCCTATTTTTATGGAATTAACCCTACGCAGGCAGAAAACCCTATTTTTTCCTTTTAAGTTTCAGGGACCCAAACGACGTCCAAATAATTTGGAAAAATACAGGCGTCAATATTTTGGAAGGAGGAAGACTTCGGAGCGAAGGAAGCAAGCAAACGGAGGCCGGAAGCCCAAAAGAGGGTGGCCCACGCGGCCAATGTACCTGGTCGCGTGGGGCCCACCATCTTGGGCCTCGGGGCTCCGCAGTCGTCGATCTTTTCTCCACCGCTTCGTCTTGACCTAAAAACGCCTATAAAAATAGTCCCCCGAGGGTTTTCGAGAGGAGACGGCGGAGAAACAGAAAACCACGAAACAAAGAGTCAGAAGGCTGCCGCCGGAGAAGATTGGAGGGGGGAAACGCCGCCGGAATCACCTCTGGAGGGCTCCACCCCCCTCCGGCGTGTTCATCATCAACATCTACAGCAAGATCATCTCCATCTCCCCACTGTAAACTCTTGGCAAACATGATGTATGATGCAATATACTTTTCCCTTGATCTATTGTGTCTCCCCATCTATGTTTGAGAAGTGATTTGTTCATGGCAATAGTGAAATAGTTCGTTGATTGGTTGCATACAAGTTTTGTTATCTTTTATGATTGTCTTGATGTACAATGCATGAGTGCACGCATATGTTGGGGAATGCATGTAAGGTGATCACCGTAGTGTAATGGATTGAGTAGGACGGGTCGGAGTAGAGAGAAACCGTGGTCTGAGACTTGAAGTTACTTTATGGGGGATATATATGGGGGACCCTAGAACTTAAGGCTATGGTGGGACAATTATGTCTTAATAATTCTTGTGCTGCACATTTATTTGGCCATGAGATCCATCATAAGAGTTGTGTAATTTGCTCATTTACTTGGCTACACCTATTTATGGCTCCCTCCTAGAAGAAACAATTAAGACTGAAACATGTGCTTCACTAATTGTGACAACCACACGAATGAAATAACAATTGCCAGAACATTTGCTCCCTTGAGATATTTGCTACTTGAGATCTTTGCTACTTGCTACTTTGAGAAACTTGCTTGAGAAAACTGCTGAGAGAAACTTGCTCTAAGAAACTTGTTACTAGATAAACCCATTCCACATCACTTGCTTCCATTAGTTAGTTCCTTTCATATTCAAATTTATTGCTTTGCATAAAAGGCCATATAAGAGGGTTATAGGGCTTTAGAGAATAGATAGTTTACCTTCAGCTCCTCGTGGGTTCGACACTCAAATACTTATCGAATAGTGCTACAGTGATTCCTTGCTCTTGGGGATTATCAAGTACTTTTCTGGCGCCGTTGCCGGGGAGCGTTGTGCTAAACTTTTATTCTTGTTTGCATTGCATACTAACATATAAATCTGAAACACAAAAAAATTATAAAATGGAAAACAACAAAACAATCCTAGAATTGTATAATATCTATCTTGAGTTAGGACATGAAGTGTTTGAGGAGAAAATTAAAATTTATTTGCATAACAATCATGTTTGTGGTAGTACTAATTCTTTGAACAACTTTATTGCTAATACTGAGGAAAACCTTAAGCTTGGGGAAGTTTGTTTTGATGAATATGATATTTTTAGTCCCCTACTATTGAGGATGAAATTGATTTATGTGAGTTTGATGATCCAATATGCTCATTAGATGATAAGTCTTTATGTGGTGATTCTATTCAAAATTATGTGGGTATGTTTAACTTTAATGCTTGCAACTATTATGAGAGAGGAAGAGATAAGAATCCCCTTTATGTTTCTATGTTATTTAAAATGCAAGCTATTGGTCATTATATGCATTGGTTACCTCAAATGGGTTGTTATTTATTCATATATAAAATGCCAATGCATAGGAAAAGAGTTAGACTTAAAAGTTAATGGTTTAATGTTTTGAGGTGTGCTCTCTATGCTTTTATTTCCTATTCAGTTTGGGCACACCTTTATATCTTGAGAACTTGCAAAATAACTTTACCTACTGTTTTCTAACAATTAGTTTAAGATTTTCATTTTATATAAAATTTGGGAAAGTAAATGAGAAGGATGAGTAATGGAGAAGTTGGGGTCGACCTTGAACATGTGTTGTTCATGCCAATGGAACCGTTGCAAAGTCTCTATCATTTAAACTTTTCTCAAAGCTAAAACCAAATAAAAAGAGTGTTTTATTTTTGTATATATTTGCTTCTTCTTTTGCCTTTTTGCTAAATCAAAAACAACAAAAAATTCTTTCTTCTTTGTTTGTTTCTCTTGAATCTTTCTTGGTTCTTTTGCTTCTTTGGTTTTTGAGTCAAGGTGCTTGTTTACTGCTGTAACATCACCTTTGTATCTTTTTTTTTTGGAAAGAATAACCTCTTTTGAGAGATAGGATCAAATAATAGTAATTCGCTGTCCAGTTTTGACAGATTCTGTCTTCATTTTGCATTGCTCTCATTACTTGTGTTTTGTGCGGTTCTTTTGATCAAGGAGCATTACACAACCATAGTAACAGTAGCTAATGTTTAGAATCAATTCATGATATGTCTTTGCTGTACCTATGTGGATTTAATTTATGAAGGCACTAACCCCTCTAACCAAGTTTTGATGAGTTTTGTGTAAAGAGAATTTTAAGGTGGAAGAATTGAGGGTGATGAACAAGATCAAGAGGGACAAAAACTCAAGCTTGGGGATGTACCCCTAGGATCACCCTACATATATCAAATAAGTACAAGAATTTAAGCTTGGGGATGCCAAGCCACCTCACTCTACCATCTTGATACCAAGTAAGAAGCCTAGCTATATGGCTATAAAGAAAGCGCTTTGCGGGAGGCAACCCGGTTATTTTTGTGTGTGATTTTCTTTGTGTCCTCTTGCTGTAAAAAAGAGCTTGTTTTTAGTTTAGTTTCTGGAATTTTGAATAAAGTGCCAAGTTTTACCCTTTTTGGTTTGAGAAAGTTGCTTATAGCGTTCGGAGATTTTATTCCTACACGAATCTGTGCACATATGATTTTTAATTCTTATTCTGTAACTCCGAATGAGCTCATATTTGAACTGTAGTTGCAACTTTTCATCCTTGTATGCATGAATTTTTGCGGAATTTTTCGGCAAAGTTTGGTAGGGTAGAAAAATACGTTTTGCTGCTGCTGTTTTTCTGGACAGATTCTGTCCCATTTTGTTTTATGCATGTTTTGAACTTTTATCTTGAATCTTTTTGATTCAAATGAGTTTATGAATAGGCATACAACATCATATACTTTCTGGACATTCATATGATGTTTTGTTTAAGGATTATATGCAGCAAGAAACCTATTTGTTTATCACTACTAATGCACCCCACAGAAAAGAAAATGGGAGAAACGGTGTTTTGAAGTTTTTTCACAGGGATTGGAGGAGATGCACCAAGTGCTATCCAAGGATGGTGAAGACCATAAGCTTGGGGATGTGAAGACAACCCCACTGGACCTACACACTCTCGGTTTGCACACGTCTAACTTCTGTTTTTCGATCGAAACACTTTATCGCATAAACTTGGAGCGTCTTTTTGTTTGTTTTTTGTTTGATTGTTATTCTGTGAGACCACCACACTATCATTTATATAGAAAGAGCTACTGGAAATATGGGTTGAAATATGTTGAATGCTTTTATTGTATTGGGAAAAGGGATGTTTGAGTTGATTTTTAATAATACATATAGTTGCATGATTCATGAGCTTGTTTATGAGTAATAATTTGCAAATGCTTTATCAAGAGCTATCATTATTCATGTTTTGATGCTGAAAGTTATTTTACTTTGTTTAACATGGATTAGTTAGTTCTATGGACACTCATGCATGCATCTAGATGGTCAACTTTCTCCCTCTTGCTAGCCCAAAAATTCCAACAAGTAAAAACTTGTTTCCAACACCTTCAACCAAAGTTATTCCAGTGAGTCCACCATATCTACCTATTGGCTTTATGCTATTCCGAGTATGTTTATCATGTTATTTGTGTTATCTATACCTCTGAATGAAAATGTTTATGTTATTGATTGTTATGGGAAAAGTTGGTTATATAGCTCTCACGAACTTGATGCACAATTTATTTTTATTGCATAAATAAAACATGACCCATTGTGATTAAAATTATGATGTTAGTGGCTTGATAAATGTCCGAGGTTGGGAGTTAGCCCATATGTGCTGTCACATGCAAAGCTTTCAACATGCTCCTTCATCTCATTTAGTTGATATCATGTACTTTTGTTTATGGATGCCTATCATGGTGAAATAAGGTGGAAATGAAGTAGTTTAAATGAGTTTGTATAAATGGTTAGAGAGACGCCTGGGCCGCTAATCTAAGCCATGCATCATTCATGGTGGAAATTTACTTACATGCTATGGTGAACCGTCTGTGATGCACCTTATAATAAAAAGCTATTCCAATGGTAAATAAAAAGGGTGTTGAGGTTGTTCATCTTGTTTGTTTGTCTTGTCATTTTGATATGGGCTTGTTCCATATCCTGGGACAAGAGGTACCCCAGTTGACGCTCTTGATGATACTATTATTACTTACAATGATATATAACTTGAACTTGCTTTGTTTCCTAAGTTGAGTAATCATGGTGTAGGTACTTGTATTCAAGGGGCATGAGACACCTAACCTTTACTTTATCAAGCACACTACTCATATTTGCTTTCACATTAAACTTTAATCATTCAAGATGCTATGATAGGGGTAATGAGAGCTTGACACCAAGAATTCCACATTGCAATCATTAACTTAAGTAGAAGAGTTTGGAAGTTAGATGAAACTTATGCATGCTTTACCTCTACTCACATATACATCTTTCTAAAGTGTCCACCTTTTATATTCAGACTTTCATCTACACTCTATGACCAATGTAGGATGTTCTTACTTATCGTTATGCATACATGTGGTTCATATTACTATCTTCTATGTTACACTTTGTGAACTATCATTGAACATCCTTGCTTGAATACTTGATATCACTTCATAAATTATTTTGCATATTGCTACTCCTTTGAAGAATGAATCATTTAACTCTATGTAGCAGTAGCAATCATCTTTGATATCCATTGTTAGTGCTATATTGCAAAGCTCATGTTAGTTTTATCACCTTCATACTCGAGGACGAGTATTGGTTAAGCTTGGGGATGTTGATGCATGTAAAATGCATACATGAACTTTGCACTATATCACTCATATTCCAATCATATTTGCATCATATAGGGTTATATCACTGTTATATAATGATTTTTGGGAATAAAATATTTATTTCCTATTTTTATGGAATTAACCCTGCGCAGGCAGAAAACCCTATTTTTTCCTTTTAAGTTTCAGGGACCCAAACGACGTCCAAATAATTTGGAAAAATACAGGCGTCAATATTTTGGAAGGGGAAGACTTGGGAGCGAAGGAAGCAAGCAAACGGAGGCCGAAGCCCAAAAGAGGGTGGCCCACGCGGCCACTGTACCTGGCCGTGTGGGGCCCACCATCTTGGGCCTCGGGCTCCGCAGCCGTCGATCTTTCTCCACCGCCTTCGTCTTGACCTAAAAACGCCTATAAAAATAGTCCCCCGAGGGTTTTCGAGGAGACGGCGGAGAAACAGAAAACCACGAAACAAAGAGTCAGAAGGCTGCCGCCGGAGAAGATCGGAGGGGGGAAACGCCGCCGGAATCACCTCCGGAGGGCTCCACCCCCCTCCGGCGTGTTCATCATCAACATCTACAGCAAGATCATCTCCATCTCCCCACTGTAAACTCTTGGCAAACATGATGTATGATGCAATATACTTTTCCCTTGATCTATTGTGTCTCCCATCTATGTTTGAGAAGTGATTTGTTCATGGCAATAGTGAAATAGTTCGTTGATTGGTTGCATACAAGTTTTGTTATCTTTTATGATTGTCTTGATGTACAATGTATGAGTGCACGCATATGTTGGGGAATGCATGTAAGGTGATCACCGTAGTGTAATGGATTGAGTAGGACGGGTCGGAGTAGAGAGAAACCGTGGTCTGAGACTTGAAGTTACTTTATGGGGGATATATATGGGGGACCCTAGAACTTAAGGCTATGGTGGGACAATTATGTCTTAATAATTCTTGTGCTGCACATTTATTTGGCCATGAGATCCATCATAAGAGTTGTGTAATTTGCTCATTTACTTGGCTACACCTATTTATGGCTCCCTCCTAGAAGAAACAATTAAGACTGAAACATGTGCTTCACTAATTGTGACAACCACACGAATGAAATAACAATTGCCAGAACATTTGCTCCCTTGAGATATTTGCTACTTGAGATCTTTGCTACTTGCTACTTTGAGAAACTTGCTTGAGAAAACTGCTGAGAGAAACTTGCTCTAAGAAACTTGTTACTAGATAAACCCATTCCACATCACTTGCTTCCATTAGTTAGTTCCTTTCATATTCAAATTTATTGCTTTGCATAAAAGGCCATATAAGAGGGTTATAGGGCTTTAGAGAATAGATAGTTTACCTTCAGCTCCTCGTGGGTTCGACACTCAAATACTTATCGAATAGTGCTACAGTGATTCCTTGCTCTTGGGGATTATCACACCCCCGCGCCTGAGCCTTCTCTCTCCTCGCCCAGGACCTCCTCCGCCGCCCCATCTCCACCGTGGCCTCCCCACCACGGATTCCTCCGGCCGCCGGCTGGGTCTGCATCTCCACGTCGTGGGGATCCCGTTCCTCCACGCAGTTTTCGCCATGGACTCCGGTACAATCCCCTATTTCAAATCTAGGACGAGATGTATTTCGTTTAACCTAGTAGAAATTGAGCATTATACTTGAATTCCTTTGGTGAAAACACTCCTCTAGGCTTGCCCTAACACATACTAGGAGCGATTTGATTTTTGTTAGCAATTTTTTGTTTGAGGTTCTTGTTCCCCTCGCAGCCGTGCAAACCGGAACTTCCGCCCTGAAACAGAAAATAGCCTTCATCAATCAACTTGTTCCTTGTTTCTTTTATCATCTGACTTGAGCACTTATCTTATGCTTTCTTCTATCTGTTCTCAGCACCTAGCAGCTCTCTTGGTCGTCGAGCTTTCGCCAAGCGTGCCGCACCCCGGTCCCGTCCTACAAGTGGAGGAGAGGATGATCTTGTGCCAGATGAGACAGTTGCTGCCTCTTTGCAGAAGAAAGCACCATATGTGAAGATATCCAAGAAGAGAAAAGAAGAAGAAGAAGAAAGCACCCTTGCCTGTTGTCCCTAAGCATCAAAGGGATTTCATTCCTTGGCGCTTAGCCTTCACCAATGAAGGCGAGCGCGACCTTGAGTTGGACTCATGCTTCTATCACGTTGAGCAAGAGGTGTTGTAAAAGGAAGTCTATTGCAAACTTGGCAAGCACAAGGTGTGCCCTATGCAGCCCATTGATTTTGAACACTTGGAGAAGAAGCAAGCGTATTTTGGTGGAGCTGTAGCTGTGGGGAGGCTCTTGCTTTGCGCCCACTGATGGAGATTCAATGCAACTACAACATTCACATGATTCATCAATTTTATGCCACCGTGGTGTTTGACAAGACTCCGCCCCGTGGAATGACATGGATGTCCAGAAATCACAAGCTCTCCGCTAACTTTCATGATTTTGCTGATGCTCTTGAGTATGATGGCCACCGGTATGGTTTCTCTAGCAACAACAAGCCCTCCGGTCAACGCATGCACATTCAAGGGGCTGCCTATGATAAGAATGAGATGAGTGATCTCTATGCTGAGGATGGGCTGATTGGCACCACTGCGGGGCTCCTTCCCACTTATGACATTTTGCTTCGCATGTTCCGCCACACCATTTCTCCAAGTGGAGGCAACATCAACGAGATCCGTAGTGGTCTTGTCAACCTCATGTGCTATGCCCACAACATTTTCATGGAAGATGACCCCGAGGCGAACTCCTTTCCTATTGATGTGATGGATTTCATTTTCCATGAGATATATGATGCCGTGTTGGGAAGGAAAGTGCATCCATATGCTCCCTACATTATGAGGCTTATCAAGTCAAAGTTCCCTTTTGGAGATCATGATGTGCTTAACATGGATGCGGCCCTCGACTGTGACATTATCCATAAGCCTGTACAGATGCACAAGAAGGTTCTCATCTCAATCTCAACAAGGATAAAGGTCCTATGGCCACCGATGATGGAGCTAGTGGGTCTCATGTCCCAAGTGATCCTAGAGTGAAGAAACCCGATATACCCAAGCAACGCACATGGGCTCAGCGTGCTATTGACAAGATCTTATCGATGAATGTTTGCATTCACAAAGAGAACTACCAAGCATCTGTGGAAAGGCACCAAGGTCTAGTCAACGATTACAAGATAATGCAACATTTGAAGGTCCCCGATTGTCCTCCTCCTCCACACATTGCATACAAGTATTGGAACAACGAGAAGGTGGATTGGACTACTCATGTGCCGGATGATGCGAACCTTCAATGGGACTCTTCGGATGAAGAGTGAGGGACGTTAGTTTCGCTTCCTTTTCCACTTTTTGGTGTCTTGATGCCAAAGGGGGAGAAGTCTATCTCCTAGGTGCGGGATTTGCATGGGTGGAGCACAAAGACTCGTTCTTTTATTTGGTTCCGTTGTGTTATTGTGCTCCGGTTATTGTATTTGTCGCTCTTGTTGAACTTTATTGTGTGTGAACCTCCTATCTTATGCATGTGGTAAGACATGTGGAACCCATTTGTGAACTTATTTATGTAAGACTATGTTGTGTAATCTCTATGTCTATTGTCTTATGTTTGTGCAAGTTGTGCTTTTATGTTTTACTTGTTTACTTGCTTGACTTGTAAAATATAGGGGGAGTGTTGATCCTAAGTTATGTGCATATTGTATTCAAATGCAATTTTCTAAGTTATGCACATGCTTAGGGGGAGCCCGTCTATATTTTGCAAATCCTTTTCCTTGTGTTGTCATCATCCACCAAAAAGGGGAGATTGAAAGGGCATACTTGCTCGTAATCTCGTTTTGGTGATTATGACAACACAAGCGCATTTTAACAGTATGTTAAGGTTGTGACAGGTCCAAAGTTCATAAACATAGAAGACATGTTCTTGTGGAAAAGCAGGATTTTACACTGGCCGGAAGTTCCGGTTTGGACCGGAAGTTTCGGCCCAAGGGGCGGAAGTTCAGGCTGAAACTTCCGGTCGACAATTTTTCGTCGAATTTGTGTTCTGTATTTGGCCGGAGGTTTGCCCGGAAGAAGTGCCGGAAGTTCCGGCCCAAGTGATTCTGTGCGGAAAGAAGCGCAACGGGCAGATTTTCTGGGAGGGGTATAAATACCCCTCCACCTACCTCCAGCCAAGCAGCTCGCCCAGAATTGAAGACTCCATTATTGCAAGCTCAAGAATCACTAGATCTCCCAATCTCTCCACCCAAACTCGTTGATCTTTGGAGGATTGAAGGAGAAGGCCCCGATCTACATCTTCACCAAGCCATTTTTCATTTCCCCCTCATTCACTTGAGGGACCATTTGCTAGGTTTCCACTAGGAAAACCTACCCATTATTGTACTTACTTGCTTGTCTTTGTGACAGATTGTAGCTGTTTGGGAGCCCCCAATCCTTTGTGGGTTGTGCCCCAAATCGTTGTTGTAAAGGCTCCGGACTCCGCCTTGAAGGTTTCCGATAGTTGAAGTGAACCAATCTTTGTGGTGCGGTTCACCGGAGAAGACGGCGAAGCCTTTGTGGCTGTCGAACCATTGTGTTGGTTCACACCTCTCCAACGAGACATACTCCCCTAAAAAGGAGGAACTCGGGAATACATCCGTGTCTCCGCGTGCTTTCACTTCGGTTACCTCTATCCTTGTTTACCGCCTTTACTTTATATCGTGCTTAGTTGCTAGCTTGTCATATAGGTAAATTCACCGTAGTTGCATATCTAGAGAATTTACCTTTTGTGTCAAGCCTAAATTGAAAAGACTAAAATTTGGAGTAGCACCTATTCACCCCCCCCCCCCTTCTAGGTGTCATACCGACCCTTTCAGTTATCCCTTCTCCACCTTCATAAAGTCCCCAAAGATTCAAAGATTCATAAATACTTTTGGGCATAAGGCAAAATTCAGACATAATATCACAACGGGCATAAAAAGTTTCACCACAAATAGCAACCTTTACCGTAGGGACCCACATTGAAGGTTCAAAACTCATTGGAACATAATCATAAAATTCGCAAATCTGGTTATACCCTTCTTTTAAACAAGATATATTTGTCTCAAGAGTGTTTAATCTATCATGAATGCTAACCAGGGCCGAATCAAATTTATTAGCTGAGCTAGAAGATGCACCCAGCTTTTTTATGGCATTAAAAGCTTGATCCCCATCACATTGAAGGAAATCTCCTCCCACTACAGCATCCAAAGCATACTATAACAAAGAGCAAGCCCAAAATAAAAGCTACTAAGAAGCAAGCTTAAAGTTATCTTAGGCTCAGTTTTACCATAAGAATCAAAAATTCTAGACCAAGCTTATTTAAAACTCTCCTCACTCCCTTGTTTAAAAGTGAAGACATTTCCTCATGTGACATAGTAACAGGAATAAAACTAGACATGATAAAAGCTGAAAAGTAAACTAGAAGCAAGTAACTATTTTTTTGTGTTTTTGATAAAGAGAGAAAACAAGACAAAATAAAAATAAACTAAGCAAGACAAATAACAAAGTAAAGAGATTGGAAGTGAGAGACTCCCCTTGCAGAAGGCTTGACCTCCCCGGCAACGGCGCCAGAAAAAGTGCTTGATGACGTGAAAGACACACGTTCGTTGGGAACCCAAGAGAAGGTATGATGAGTACAGCAAGTTTTCCCTCAGTAAGAAACCGAGGTTATCGAACCAGTAGGAGATGCAGGCGCTTCTGAAGGTGTCAACTGCGCCAGAAAAAGTGGTGGAGCGTGGGGGAGATCCTGGCGGTTGACTTGGAACCTGCACACAACACAACCAAAATACTTTGCCCCAACTTAACAGTGAGTTGTCAATCTCACCGGCTTGCTGAAACAAAGGATTAGACGTATAGTGTGGAAAATGATGTTTGTTTGCAGAGAATGAAAAAGAACAATGAGTGCAGTAGGTTGTATTTCAGATGTAAAAGAATGGACCGGGTCCACAGTTCACTAGTGGTGTCTCTCCATAATAACTAACTAAATGCTGGGTAAACAAATTACAGCTGGGCAATTGACAATATTGAAAAGTGCATAATATGCATGTGCAAGTTGTAGTGTCTACTATGAGATTCATTTGGGCATTACGACAAAGTACACAGACCGCTATCCAGCATGCATCTGTGCCTAAATAGTCCACCTTCAGGTTAGCATCCGCACCCCTTCCAGTATTAAGTTGCAAGCAACAGACAATTGCATTAAGTAAAGTGCATAATGTAAACAACACATTCATCTTAGACAAAGCATTGTTGTTTTACCCTAGTGGCAACAACACATCCACAAACTTAGGGGTTGCTGTCACTCCCCCAGATTAAATGGAGACCGAACCCACTATCTAGCATAAATACTCCCTCTTGGAGTCACAACCATCCACTTGGCCAAAGTATCAACAAGTAACGGAGAGCATGCAAGATCATAAAAGACATAGACATGATAATTCAATATTCAACTTGACATAGTATCAATATTCATCGGATCCAGCAAACACAACATGTAGCATTACAATAAGATGATCTTGATCATGATAGGCAGCTCACAAGATCTAAACATGATGGCACAAGAGGAGAAGACAACCATCTAGCTACTGCTATGGACCCATAGTCCAAAGATGAACTATTCACACATCACTCCGGAGGCAGACATGGCGATGTAGAGCCCTCCGGTGATGATTCCCCTCTCCGGCAGGTACCGGGGAGAGCTTCAGAACCCTCCCGAGTTATGGTTGACGGCGGCGGCGGCTCTAAACTTTTCGTGGAAATTGACTCGGGTGTTTAGGGTTTTCCGAGGAAGGCAATTTATAGGCGAAGGGGTGGCGTCGGTGGAAGCCTGGCCCCCTCACCACGTGGCGGTGCGGCAGCATGTGGGACCACGCCGTGGCATGGTAAGGACGGCCCACGGCCCCCCTTCGTCTCTCCTTCGGACTTCGTGTACGTGTCAGAAAAATAGGGACTTTGGCTTTTGTTTCGTCCAATTCTGAGAATATTTCCAGAACAACTTTTCTGAAACCAAAAACAGCAGAAAACAGGAACTGACACTGTGGCATCTTGTTAATAGGTTAGTCCCAGAAAATGCATAAAAATGATATAAAGTGTATATAAAACATGTAGCAATTGATATAATATAAGCATGAAACATCAGAAATTATAGATACGTTGGAGACGTATCAGCGGCGCCATTTTTGGGTCGCCGGAGCGGTACCGGCGACGCGCGGATGCGGCGGCGGACGCGGGGCACGGCGACGGCTATTACGGCGCCCGCGCGGCGGCCCGGCGGCCGATTTCCGGCGAGAGGGAGAGGGGAAGACGGCGCAGCTCGCAGCATGGCTGGATTCAAGCGGGGAGGCGGTGGCGACCTCCGGCGTCGTGCGAGAGAAGAGGAGAGGAGGGGGGTTCAGTGATACTTTTGCTTGAAGTCCTGAAGTTTCTGGGAATGACATATCAGTCCTCGGCGGGGGTTTTCCGTAAAGTTCTGCGCCAAAAACCGTGCGGGATGGTGGCCGGACCGCTGGATCTTGATCGGACGGGGCGGAGGCGCCCGTGTACCGTAGATGCACGCGGCACGTAGATACGTGTCTCGCGTCTACAGTGCACGCCGACGTGGGCTAATCTGGGCCGTCGGATTCGCCGATCGGACGGCCGATGTTTGCGGGTGACGTGGCCAAACGGTTGGGGGTTGAAAAGGAGAGCTTTTATATATAGATAGATTTATTTGCTATTAGTCATAGATTTTTTTCTTCAATGTTGTAGCCAATAGTGGGAGCCTCAGACTCCCAAAAGGACGACAGTGGTGATTTCTGGTTCCCGAAATCCAGCAATCTTTTCATTTTTATAAGTTTTAAAAAACTGAATAAAATCCTGGACCGTTTCAGTGTTGTATCTCAAACGTAAACGTCTTAAAAGCTCTGAAAAAATATTTTTGCATTCCGTACCAAAAAAAATGTGAAATGTACAAATCTAGATATAGTTGTCAATGCATAGTTTTAGATCGCCAAATTTGTATTTTTGCATAGCCAATAATATAAAGAATTTCGCATTGTGATTTTGCATGATTGTAGGATACATCGTTAACTACATCCATGAATTTTTTTTAAATTTCTTTCAGAACTTATAAGTACATTTTTAATTTTTTGAAATAGAGGGATCATTGAAACTCTTAAGACAAAGTGACTTTTCGGAGGACTACCTGCTAGTCTATATTTGACGTGGACATATTCCCTAATGATGTAAACACAATGTAGACACTAAGCACAAATACACAAATAATGTTACTACAACAAGTGCTTCGTGCCTGCTTTACGTCAAGCTTGGGGACGGTTTGAGACGGAACATTGTTTATTCTTGGGTTGAAAATAGTCATGCTTTGTGTTTTTTGTAGGATATTGGAGATGTCGTATCTAATTTTTTTGCTGATGTTTCGAGAATTCTTGACCAACGTGCGTGGCTGTGCTGTTTTGTGGTGATTGTATCTTCAACGTTGCGAGCACCGCGGCGTTACAAGTGCACTATCAAAAATTCAAAATCATTGGTGGAATTATACCGTGGAAGATTGGGAAACGAAATCATGCCCTCCACTTCATCGTTTATGACGTATCACAATGGTTCTAATGAACTGGCACGCGTGTCTGAGAGAAGAAAAATAAATGTACCAAGAAAGGGTTGATGAAAAAACGATGTTGTTGTCGACGATACATATCTAAAGATAACATCCTTGGACATGCCAGCCCGCTCACCAGAGCTCAGCAAATGCTGACCGTCCTATAGAAACTTGATGCGATCTCAGCCGTCCGATCGCGTGGTGATTTTTTTTTACAGTCGCTGGTCCCACATGTCATCGACTTCGTGGCTGGGAAATGCGGTACACACTGATTTCTTCGCAGCGACCGGCCACCGCGAGCCGTCCGATCAGAGAGTGAAAACCCGCCTCGATCTGAGCCGTCCATTTTGGATGGGCAAAATAGTAATTTCACCCTGCTGTATAAAAACGCAGCGCACCACGGTAGAAACCCTAGCCGCCAGCCACCAATCCGTGCACGCGCTCTCCTCCTCCAATCCCACACCGCGCCCTTCTCCTCCGCCTCGCCGGCCGCCTCCCCACTCCTCAAGCAGCCGCCACCGCCTCGCCATCCACCACGTCCTCCCCGTGTTCCTGCAAGCCACCACCGCCGTGGCCTCTAGCCGCGCCAAGGAGGAGGAGGTGGCGCAGGTGGCGGCGTGCGGGGAGGGAGAGATGCAGGTGGCGGAGGAGGAGGTGGTGGTGATGGAGAGGGAGGTGGAGGCGGGGGAGGTGGTGAGGCCGCCGTGGTGCCAGACGCCGGCTAGGTAGGAGAGTGAGCAGAGGATGGCGACGGCCGCGAGCTGAGGCGAGGTGCAGCTTCGTGGCGTGCCCAGCTGCAGGCGCTGTCCGGCTCCGCCCCTGCCCTCCCTGCCCGCCGCTCCGAGGCTATTGCTCCTCGCCTTCTCCCTGCGGAACCTAAATGCTCATTTTTCGATCTAGGGTTTCGCAGTCCAGTGACGAGGACGGAGACCAGGAACCTCCGGCGAGAGGCACGGCGGCAGCGCGCCCAACTTCGGGTTCCCTGCTCCATCGCTATTCCTCCGTGCCATGAGCACCTCCAGCAGCCCATGCCCTCAGGTTTGTCTCTCCCTCCATGACCTCTCTCTCTCTCTCTCTCACATCCTCTCGTGTTCTCTCTCTCAGCCACAGCCGGCGACGATGTTGAGATGTCGCACACGTGGAGCTCGACCTCCATTGGCGATTTGGCGTGTCCCCGGCTCCATTTTGACCTCCATTAGCGATTTGACTGGTGCGTCCCTGGCTGCATGGTGAATGCCTTCAAGCCACCATCCTCCACAGCAGAGCTCCAACCAGGTGATGCGTATGCTCTCTCATAGCTCTCTATCCTCTATTTGGTGTGTGGATCTGAAACTAACAGCCTATTTGCTGTAATATGGTGTGCTATGAATGAAGAGTAAGTGTCAAATTATCCACGGTCATGCAGAATTTGCTGTAAATCTGTATGTTCTCATGCCTATTGATCTATTTGTGCATGATTCATCTCTATTTTTGTGGTTCAGATGTGCTATGGAAGAAGAACATGGGTCTTTTAAAGAAGATTTGGCCTTAATCTTGATGTTCTAAAGGTAATGGTTAGAACTAATTCAGATCTGAACCATAGTGCAGGCTAGGGATCTTTATCTTTGTTCAGAGAAAAATATGCTTACAATTCCTCCCATGTTTCTTAGATTTTTTTCCAACTTTTCTTTGTTCGATAATATATGTTGATCATAATCTGTAGTTCCTGCAGTACCGCGACGATGTGGAGTCCTTGCTCAAGACCAGGGCGTGCAGAGTTTTGTGCTAGGACCGACAAAGTGGGAGACCTGCAGCTGCACGCTGACTTCTACATCCGCCATAGGAAATTAGGTATTCCTTTCTTTACATGATTGGTCGAGCAAGTTGTCCGGTGGGTTGTTGAGTTTTTGTGGTTGTGTTATATGGCTGCAAGTGGTTTACTGGATTTGTCGGTGTGAGAGATGTGAGTACTACCAGCACTGGTTTATTATTTTTCCACTGCTTACGTCACCATCTGCTCTTCTTGCTTCTGATCATGCGTATTACATTGATATTTGGGAAATTGAGGACCAAAGAAAACTTAACTTTCTTTTTGACATAAAAGAACGATCACGAGAAAATGGTACGTTTTCCGTAAATGATTGTCCTTTTCAAAAGAAACAAACTTTTCTACGATTATATGTAACAGCCATTTTCATTGCACTGGTGCCACTTCTCATGTAAATTAGTTTTTCGCTTTTTAGAGTACATCAGTCCAGAACAGTGATCTAACAAAAAGTCATCTTTAGGTGTGCATTTAGTTTCAGCCTGAGCGCTTGGTCTCATGCCCACCGACCAAGCGGCAAGAAGGAGCTGCCTCTACGTGGCGCGGAGCTCGGCTTCTTTCTCATCTGCCTCACCTCTCAGTCTTCCGTTCTTAAGGCGTCATCGTTGTTTGTATTCTAACTCTCAGGTTTGCCTGGCATTTTTTAGAAAAGGTTTCAGTGAGTTTCGTTTCAGTGATCTTTGCCTCAGTGGGAGCACTGGACTATAGATACGCATGCTAAAATTATTAGGATCCAATTAGGTATGGTCTGTATGCACTAATGTACCCCATTCAGTGGATGTATGTAGGGGCAGCTGCAAGTTGTGATTTTTTTCTCGCGCTCTTTGATCTGCGCACTTGGTATGCAGGTTTGGTTCTATTTTCCTGCTCATTTTGACCTTACTAAAATGACCACAGAGATGTAAGGTCATGTGTTTCAAACTTTCAATCACAATCTAATGAGCTTTATGTGCTTAATTGTTTCTGATAGATAACAACCAAACTTTAAACAAAATTGAGCATGTCAATTTGATCCTGAATTTATTTTAGTTTGTTTCAGATCACTACCAACCGAATTATACAAATAGAGCATGTACATTTTATCCTTGAATTGATTACAGCGACCTTAATTATTTCTTATCTTCAACTCTTGGTGTTATTGCCCAGTGTAATTTTCTAGGAGCCAATATGTGTTACTATCTTTTCTGCTTGTCAGTGATGAGCTTGATTCGCTGCCCTGTACTACAGTAAATTCCTATGTTCTGTTTCAGGATGCAAACGTATCTGGAGCTATACAATCAACCCTCTGTAACAAGGCAGAGACATAAACTCAAGATGCGCCTAACCATACGAAGGTGATTTTGTTACAAATGGATTATTTTGTTTTATCCTTTTAGCATGTATTAGGTCTCATTTTATAATGAGTTAGTATTGAAATCCATATGTGTATGCTGGATAACTTATTGCCGTTTTTACATTCCTTTTATTCGGCAACCATACTATGAAGTACTGGAAACAGCAATTTGATGATTCACACAAAGCAGGAAAACTTTGGGCAGTTGTTAATGTGTCATGAACTGGTCATATGCCAGAATAGAGTTATTTAGAGGTCACATATGAGTATTTGTAAAGGTTTTATGTGTTCTCATCGTCTGTTATGCTTTTTCTCATGTATTCTTTCTCTTCAGAGACTCCTTCCATGCCGGCCAGGGTTGAAAGTGGACATCACGGCCAGAATCTTGCGCAGATGCCTGCTCCTCCTCGATAACTTTGCTCCACTTCTCGTGAGGCCTCTCATGTGGCTGTTTGTTGGAAGGAGATAAATCCATGTAATATGCAGGCTTTCGCTATTTACTCCATATCTTCTTCTTACTGATATTTATTTAGCTGCAAGTGGCGATAGCTTGCATGTACATTACACTGCCCCTCTCAGTTATATGACTTGTGTGTACAATATATTGTCTCTTGGTTATGTGCCTTACCCGTGCAAGCTATAATTGATAAATATATGAGGGTTCATGGGAAAATATTTTTGTTTTGGGTTATTAAAGACATGCAGCGGATTGCATTCTCATGAATGCACGTGTTTATGCGTTTTTTGTACATATGCAGCCTTTTTCCTGGGATCGTTTCAAAATCAACTAATAGTTCCGGTTTTCTTTTATGAAACCATTTCTATGTTTTAAGTCGATGTTTGAATTGTGCACAGATTTGCTGAAGAGACAAGCTAGGACACCAACCGAGGATAGGCGCCGCTGATTTACAGTGCACTGGTTCTGGAGATGGCATGAGAGGGCACAATGACTTAAGTGTTGGTGTTGCGACAGCGGTTGTTGCAGTGGTCAATGATAGTAAGCCCCAGTGAGCTCATACCCTTCAGCTCCATTTTATCTATGCAGATTCATTAATGAACATGATGTCTTTGTTACTAAGAGTGTCTTGTCATAGTACTAAGATAAATTATGATTAGGATGTGTACCTAAAAGGAACTGCACATAAGTTTTGTATATAGTGTGAGGATATATTATCAGTAGAAATTAAGATCCCGATGTTGCCTGCGTCACTGCAAACTGACACCGAGTTCTTTATGATATTTTATCACTTCAGGCTGATGTCCTTGACCAAAATACATTAGTACAGATGTAGGCCTATTTTTCATATATGTTTTATGTGTGTAAACGGGCCCTCAGTTCTTCTTTGTTCTACCTACATTTGTCTTGATATTTAGTAAAAAAAGACTATTCAGAGGATGTCGATTGTCCAGGTTTGCATCTATGGTGAACAATAGTTCAGGTCATTATACTTAAACAAATTAGTTCAAGCCACCGCCGTTAAAAAGATAAGTTGAATCCAGTCCAGGCCATTCCTTTTTAATTTTTTAGCTGAGCCCATTCAACTTTCCATAATATATTCTTCTCTATTTATGGTTATCATTCTTGGTAGTATCCTGATCATTATTTGGATTTTACCATGTTCTGTTGTTACAACTATCCTGCTATGTCAGAAGTGGATACTGAAGTATTGGCCAAGTGGGATCAGCATTTTCCCTCTGTGGTTTTAATCGAAGTAAGGTGATCAGCATGAATTATTGTCACGTTTATTATTTGACATGTTTATTTTGATCCTTTCTTGGATTTTGAAAAATCTTTTACAATTTGTTAAGATGAAAAATATTAGAGGAAACGCAAAAGCATTTTATTGAAAAGTAGAGTTTTTATGCCTTAGGTAAGACGATTACAAAGTTAAGATGAAAAATATGTACTATCGCGGTTTTTATGCAATATTTTGACTGTTACCATGAAGTTATGAGGTGTATCAGTTTTTCATCATAGTGAACCAGTTTGTTTTGTGGTATCATCTTGTGCTTTCTTTTTTGCAGCTTATTTGATTGTCGGTAACCATACCTATTGTTAATTTAGTCCACATAAGTACCCTCCATTAATTCTGAACTTTGTAACTGCATATCAGACTTATGCATGTATAAAGTTTATGTCCATGACTGCCTGGACAAGCCGTGGTGATATTTTGGTTCCACCGTGCAGGTCTTGGGTTGCCGAATGTCTCATTGTTAATGCTGTTGAGACCAGCTACCTTTACTGTTTCTAATTGTTATTTGGTTACATGAATCTTATCAAGTGCGTGAGATCATGTTTCCCTATCCGTCTTAGATCAGTGATCTGATCAAGACTTATGTATTTCGTACCAATTCCCTATGTCTATGTATTATGTGCACCTAGATGTAACTTTAATAGAGCCATCTCATTTTAAGTTGGTGTGTATGGATTTCTAGGTATTTCCCTTGTGTGCTTCAGCACTGCTCTGATTAGTAAGTTCATGTGTATGCTTGGCTTATCAGTTTTTTAAGTTATGGTTGTATGTTATAATGGTTGTTGTCTGTTCTGTGATAATGGACGTTGCTTCTGAACATTCATTTATGTTATAATGGTGTACTAATGCTTGCCACTGCCTGTTAGTTTTTTAGATTGAGCACTTTCTTCATCTTCACTTTTACTGCTGTGGGAAAGACCTGATGATGAGATGTGAGTGTGTGCGCTGATCAATTTAACAGGCTACAAAATTTTAACGACCGCGTGAGTTCTTACCCATCTTAGCTTCTTACTCGAAGAAAGACGTTGCTCCTTCAGAACTCGGTGCCAATTTGTACGAAAATTACAATTGCTTATAGAATGTGCGAATTACAAGAACTTAAATAACGACCCACTACAAGGATGCTTTCAAATCTATAGACTTTAGGTAAATTCTCTAATCTCTCTACACAAGCCAAACATCCTATTCCGAGTAAAAACTTCTCGACACGACTGGAATTGCAATCCTTTTTCGCTTATACATATGGACATTACTCATCTATTTAGTAATCTGTTAAAACAGTGAGAACCATGGGCAAAAAATTCAAAGAAGAAACAAGTGCGCCGCGCCGTTCGAATCTAGTAGCTCACATAGCCACACTGACAGATAGCAAGCCAACAGGTACCAAATAGTGTCGATAATAAAGAACCATATGGCCACAGATTTCCAAGCTCTCCGGCAAGAAAGGATAAAAAACAACTGAGACGAGTTTAGAGCAAGTGTTTTTTTATTAGAAACAACAAGTCATCACTATCGAAGTGACGTCGCCGCGACACCAAAATCTAAGTAAAGCTCTTGCTTCATCTGGACAACGGCTTTGGACGGAGGGAAACATCGATGGGATCTAGAGGTTGTGATGCACTAATTGTAGGGTTCAGAGCACGCGGCTCGGTTCATTTACCTATGAGGGCTCATTTGGTTGCAGGGGGAGGAAAACCCAGGGAAAATAATCCCGGGCAGGAATCTGAAGAATCATGAGTAAAACTCCGGGATTCTGTTCCCGACCTGTGGACTAGGGGAAAATACACCCCGGGAAAAGCCCAGGATCCCCCGAGATTGCAGTTACCAAACAAGCCCTGAGAGTGTTGTGGATTATGTTTTGACGTGTGAGATCAACTTCGTGTTTATTTATATCCGAAATTTTACCCGAAAACAAATTATTTTCCTGTCAAACATTATTTAACTACTGTGTTTATGTCTTTTTATAATTTTGGCTTGGGAGTAGCCAAGAGGAGGGATCAGTCGATGTATTTCCAGACAGGCCCATCCCGTTTCGGAAAGCCCGCAAAGAACAGTCCTGAGCTCAAGGGTTCCGCTGCGAGGTGCGGCGGCGGCGGCGGCCACAGTTGCAGGCGACAAGCAGCTTGAGGGCAGGGGAGGCGGACACACGGCGTACGGCGAAGGCTCCGGGAGGCGGGAAGGGTGCGGGGAGGTCGGAGGATCTGCCGGCGGCGCCTCAGTATTATTCGCCAATCGCCACCACTTCAGGCCAACCGCCGCCACCTGACAAGACAGTGAGTGCCCTATTTTGCTCTTGCTCGATTCACCGGATTGAATCATTCGCTAGCTTGTGGTCTTATCCGTTGCTTGGCTCGGTTTGTTTTGTGGTAATTTGTTCTGACATTTTCTTAATAATTGTTCAGTGAGCAAGCGAGCCAAGATGTCAGAGCCGGATTCGCAGACTACCATTCCGAGCTCTTCGGTCCTCCAGTTCAGAGTAAATTACAAGCAAAGCAAGCAGCTCCCCATCGGGAAGGCCGTCCGCTCCGACGTCGTCTCGGCAGGGGGACATCCCTGGACGATTGAGTTTTACCCACGTGGAAAGAGTGACGAAGACAATGGCGAGTATATTTCTATCTTCCTTGGGCACATGAGCAAATCCAGCAGTGTCAAGGTCATCTTCGAGGCCTTCATGTTGGGTAGGGACAGCAAAACATCGACCCCGGGAAGGATGGTCAAAACCTTTCAAATAATGGGCAATCAAAACCTTGGTAGTTCGTGTGGATGGAAGCGGTTCCTCAAGATAACTACTGCGGAGGAAGCTTTCTTAACAGATGGACACATCACACTTGTATGCGCCATCATTGTTATCAACGACGGCCCTATTCCCGTGCCACCTTCAGACATTGTGACCCATCTTGGCCTCCTGCTAGATCATACTGATGGGACAGACGTGTCATTCATTGTCGAGAACGAGACATTCCCAGCTCACCGAGCGTTGCTTGCTGCCCGCTCCAGTCTTCAAAGCAGAGCTCTTCGGTTCCATGGCCGAGGCCACAATGACGTCCATCACACTGCACGACATCACACCTGCAACATTCAAAGTTCTTCTTCGGTTCATATACACGGATGAATTGCCTACAGAAGACAAGCTTGAGGACTCTTCCACTGAGATGTTTCAGAATCTACTTGCTGCCGCTGATCAGTATGCTCTTGACCGACTGAAGTCTATTTGTGCCCAGAATTTATGGGATAGAGTGTCGGTAGAAACAGTTGCAACTATATTAGCTTGTGCCGAAACCTACAGCTGCCACGAATTGAAGAACAAGTGCTTTGACTTCTTTTTGTTGGAGGAAAATTTCAAGGAGGCTATATTCACTGATGGTTATGGATCATTGCTTCTGAAATTCCCATCGATTGCTGCTGAACTCAAAAAGAGGATTAGAGCATAACATTTGCATACTTCAGGAGTTCAAGCATAGCTCTAGTATGGTGTTTTGGTATATCAGGAGTTCAGACATGTCGTGTTAAATCAGCAGCCCACTGTGTTTTTTTGTTTCTGTGCTGGTTTGGACATGTCTGTGTCCTAAGCTTTTAGGATATTCACTTTAGCTATGCTAGTGCATAACTATATAACTATCTGTATTATATATGTAGTCTTAGCTCGATAGGTACTATATGTATATATGATCAATGGAAGCAATTCAGAGATCAGGAAATCTGAGCTCTTATGTTGTCATGACAAAGTTCTAGAGTATGCCTTCTGTAAACTTTCAGTGTGTACTTTAATTACTCGATTCATCTGAGACTAAGATCAGTAACATCCTGACGGCACATATCATGTGGAAAAAAACACAAACCAGGTTTTATTTCTCTTAACATGTGCGGAGAAACCCCACTAACAACCGTGTTTCTAGGTTTTCTTTGTCTGGAATACTAGGTATTTGCTGGCTTTCGAATTGTCAGTTTGTGAACAAAATTGAACTTCGTTTTTCTTGTATTGACAAAGTATCATTTTCTTGAAAAAACACTTAATATTTAGGATTGGACACCCATTTGCTTACCAGCCAGCAAACTATTCCGATGTAAGCCTGGTTCTGAACATAGTAATGATGTTCCTTTTATTAAAACTCGATAATCACAATTGTTCTATTCCAGAGAGCTCCATACAAGTGGTTCAGTATTTTCCAGACCATTTTGTTCACGTGCCGGTACGTGTTCACTGATGGTTATGCATCTTTGGTTCTGAAACTCCTGTTGGTTACTGCTGTGCACAAAAAAGAAGGTTAGGTCATGACGTTCCGGAATGGGGTAGGCGACGTTGAGTATATTTCAGATAATTTGGATGGGAAGTTAAGGATTGTTATGTTATGTAGAACTTGCTGAGAATGACCACCCTGTCCAGAAATATGGAGAACAATCAACAAATGTAGTAGTTCAAATGCAAGGACTGCTGCGACATGTCCACCATAAAATCAACTGAACAACAGAATACAAGCTAGCAAACAGAACAGTAATACCGACAGCCATACACACAGCAAATGGTACGAATTTACATATGTTTCATTGTGTTTCTTGAATTCAAAGCATTACAGATGGTTGGTCCATGAGAAACAAACTAAAATACAAAGGACAGGTGTTGCTACACAGCAGCAACGTTGAGTCACCACCAGCACAACCCATAGTTACACCAGTACATCACACATTACCGCCCCAGTCCCACCGCAAGCAAAACAAGAGACACACTACATACTAGCTACATAGGTAACATAGTTTCAGCTAGTTTTTCATCATTTTTACTGTGTCGGAATGGGCTGCATCTCTGGAGCAGAGGCAGGGGCAGTGTCAGCCGGCGGGTAGGCAAACACCCTCGCGATGCGCTCGGTGGGGACGAGCGGGAGGTAGGTGGCGACAGAGTTGCCACGCTTCGCCCCGTCGATCACAGCAGAGTTGTACTTGGCGGAGAGCTGCGCTGCCGTTGGGAGGACAGCACGGGTCACGGATGGGACAAGCGGGAGACGGTTCAGGGCAGCCCATGCTTCAGCAGCCTTGCGCTCTGCCACAGGCTCATAGCGGGTGTAGAGGTCCCGGGCCTTTGGCTCAGCGCGGGCGATGGCAGACTTGGCCAGGCCGGTTGCAGTGCCAACTAAGCCAGTCTTGTGCACCTCAGCCGCTGCAGAGCGGGCATAGGTTGGAACCTCCTTCACAACCGGGGGGACACGGCGGTCAAGCTCCTGTACAGACTCATCAACCTGCATGACAAACAGAACATTCAACTATCAGTAGTAATTCTGAAAGATACAGAGCTGGATGGAGAGAACATTTAGTGCATCGATGCTAGCAAAATCATTTGGAATTGGCACATAGGCAGTACCACATCTATTAACCCCATTCTGAGAACTCGCAAGAAAAATGCTAGCTAATCAACTGTCAGATAGATTGATCTTAGGGGTGCAAGCAGCATGTGGCATAGCTTGCACCTACTACATGTAATTGTTAATTTTGCTACCCAAAAATGGTGATAACAACGTTAGCATCTTGCATCTAGCCAGTTGTATTAATAAATTGCATTTTGAGATGCTGGCACGTTGCACAGAGAACTCATGGCAAGGCCTTCGTAGTCAACTACTCGAAATGATCCCAATCGTTGCCAGATTAGACGCAAGCGAGAATCTTGACATATCAACTGAAACGATCGACCAATCATTGCCCATTGCCAACATATGACGACAACCAATGAAATCCTCATATATGGAGGGTACATGTGCAGCAACTAGCTAACAGCTTACGTCCAAGGCAGGGGCATTGAACTTTCAAGTATCATGAGTATTGAGTATAGCAAAAATTTATAAACAACAGAACTACTCCGTACATGATATGCAATTGAGGTACCTGACCATCCAGAGACTAACAGGATGAACTAATCAGTAGTAACATTAGAGGTTAAGCCCACTTTGATCCCCCTAGTTCTGCCGACAATCAGGAACCAAGACCAGCTATGGACAACGAAACTCAACATCAAATCCAGGCAATAAAACAGCAGCAAGAGAATAAGCTTGTGCCAAGGTGTTCGCCTGTTCTCACCTTGCGGTCGAGGAACTTGAGCATGTCCAGCGGGACGGCGTGGTAGCGGTCGTAGACTGGCCCGACGACGGCCCTGACGGTGCCCTCGACGTGGTCGACGCCCGGGCGCAGCGGCCCCGCGCCCTGCTTGGCGTACGCGTAGGCCGCAGCCGCCAGCACGACCGCCTGGGCCGCCGCCTGCTGCACGAATCGAGGTACCGCAGCCTGGCCGCCTCCTCCTCCGGCGTCCTCTCCACCGTCACTCCTCCTGCAAAACAACAACCCAAAAAAAAAACGCAGATCAGGAAACGTGTCCAGTAAGGAGACTAGAGATGGAGGGGGTCTTCGGTGGGTGGGTTGGGGGAGATCCGTTACCTCGGTGGGGTGGGTGCTGATCGGGGCGGCGTCGGTGCCGGTCTGCGCCATCGATCTCTGCTGCTCTTCCTCGGGGGATCGACGAGAGTGAGAAGACGAAGAACTTGCTGTTGAATCGGGGTCGGATTGCTGGTCGATTTCTGATTTCTGTCGGCGGGTGGTGGAGAGGGGAGGTGACGTGGGACGGGGCCCACGAGCCGGTGTGGGACAGTGGGAGGCGGGCGGGGTGGGTTTTGCGTTCACGCGGGACGGTGCTCGGAGAATGTGAACGCCGTCGGCTGTTCCCTTTTCTGTTTTAAATCTCTTTTATTTATTTTGTCATCAGTAGGAAGAAGAAGGACAAGTCAAAAAAAAAAAAAGTAGGGAAAAGAAGGAACTGGAAGTCTCGAGACGAGATCCAGGAGGCATGCGGGTTGGGTGTTGGACCCCTCCGGCAGAAAAATCCTTTTACACAGTAGAGACCCGTAGTCTTGTGCCGACCACAGAACAAAATCCTGCCTGCACCACGGGAAGGTCTCCTGAGCAGCGTAAATGAAAGCCGAGCTCCATGTATCCTCTTACTTTTGAAAAAAATAGAAAATCATGTTTTAATATTTTTTTAATCCTGGATGTAAAAATGATACATTCTACCCACGCGTTAAAAAACCTCAACTCAAAATAACGCATCACGGGCTACGCAGAAATACACATTCCGACATATGAGTTCAACTTTTGCGTAGCCCGTGATGCGTTATTTTCAAATTTGCCATTTTCGCACCACCCCAAAATACAACATATTCCTAGCTGATGTGTTACACGTCAGTATATTACAATTTACATCTTATGATTTTATTCAGATTTGCTAAAACTCCAAACATGTTTTTGATTATTTTTTTCAAAATAAAAAGCTTCATGGAGCTCAGCTCCAAAAGGCCCCACACACTCTCTCTCTCTCTCTCCACCCTTTCTATGTGCGCGCGTAGCCTAATCTAAACTAATTTAGTCAAGTGGGTTTAGCATCTATCCCTGCATCATCACCTCATATTTAATCTGATAGTGGAGCTAGTCAAATCATCTTATCGACGCACCTGCTCTGCTGATGCTCTCATGGAGACTAGTGGAGATACGCTCTTGGTCGGTCAATTCATTGGGAAAAAACAGCACGTACCGTCCAATAGTGACGGTATGGGAATTCATCATCGTCATAGCAAGTTCCAGTTGACACGCCTCATGGAGGTTTAGGTTAAGGTTTTACTAGTAGCGGTCAATATATATCGTCGCTCGAAAGTACAAGAACACCATAACGATTAACAATTTATCACGGAGATATGATAAAACTTAGAATTTGGATCCAATAGAATTATTCATACCGAGATCAATACAGAGTTTGCGTCCTTAGACTCTGTTTGTTTCTAGAGTTTTTTCAGTAATTGTAGGAATTATCCTGATTAACCCCAAATGCCCAAATATTAAAAACATCGTTTATTTTTAATGTATTTGACAAGTTTTATCCCCATAATTCTCCACAAATCTCCAAACTGTGTATTTCTCAATACCCAAACACTACTCCTACCTACTGGATTGGAGATAAATAAGAATTAAAATAGGGATAATCCCCACAAAACCTCTAGTAACAAACAAAGCCTTATTGCTCAGATCCACAACATCAACCTAAAGCATGTTCGTACCTTTATTACCGCTAGGGTTACGCTATAGGCACATAATTGATCTATCGAGAATCAAGTAATCACAGCATGATGACGACACCGAGATTGTTGATGCGGTTCGGTAAACTCGCCTACATCTGTAGGGCATGACTACGGGCGCTCCTCCCCATTGATACGGCAACCCTAGCCGCCGCAAGCCGCCGGCTCCCCCTGCGTACCTGTTGCTATCAAGTCGTCATAGGTTACGGTGCTCACCGCATTATATGGAAGGCCCAGTACACTGAGTTTGACTCTAACACTACTGTACCTATCAAACCTAATACAACTCCAAGTCCAAACCTACCCAACACGTATACAATATTTGACACAAACAGAACACTGATACTCAAGAACTGCAGAACACGAGTCTCATATGATGAAGATACTAGGCATGCTGGTGGACTGAGTGAAACTAGCATACAACCAGTTGATGAATAACCATTTCCTGGCAAAGAACGGCTTCAGAATTCTGCACACAATGCATGGCAAGTACTCCTCCGTTCCAAATTAATTGATTTGAGTTTGTCCAAATATGAATGTATCTATACTTATTTAGTGTCTAGATACATTCATATTTGGACATACCCAAGTCAATTAATTTGGAACGGAGGGAGTAGCTGATGGGACTTTCCAGCAGGATCAAACACTGCCCTGGTGCAGACTACCAGTGAGCATGATCGTATTCTACCGCAAGCAAATGTTTCTCACCAGTCACAAAGATCCAGTAATGACGCTAGGTTGCACTTGCACTGTTGCACATACGCCATGCAAAGTAGTAGACGCTAATACGAAATGCAGAGGTATCTGCAACTTTGAACAAAAAGCACATAACATAATACCATAAACAAGATGGAGGGCAGCAAGGTATAGAAAGATCGGTGGAAGGATCATATAGATCTACCAACATTATTCAGCTATATATAGTTCTACATGAATATGACAACAACTCTTCAGCCAAAATTATGATAGGAACAATCTGAGCAGACAACAAAAATCGAAACGGATACAGACGAGGTTCAAATAAATTAGGAAAAATAACACGAGAAGTTGATGAGGCAAAGTAAATAGATACTCTTCTTGCCAAGCTAATATGCAAACGATGGTTCGCTGGGCCAGATGCTCCGGTAGATGGAGGCTATCACTGGGACAGACCCAGCAACGCGATTTGGACCTGCTCCGAGGTGCTTGTCCTGACGGTGATCTGCCCGCTCAGCTTATTGTTCAGCCCAAGGCGAACCGCCATCTTTGAACCCTTCCAACCGAGAACTGGGACTGCAGGTTAGCCCCCAAGCAAGGTCACGGCGCCACTTCATGAGGGACAGGCCTAAGGTTGACAAGGACTGGCCATTGGATAATCTTTGTCCTTCAAGCGCATTTCCAAGTTAGCTCCATAGGCTGTATCCCCTGAGCTCGCATTGCTCCTGTGCTTGCCACCAATGCCAGCCTCTTGCCAACAGAGAGCTGGTCCTCAACCTTCAGCCCAGTTGCCACAATGTCACCCAAGAAAGTCACAGAGAATCCTCCAGTAGTCTTGTTCTTCTTGATACTCTTGAATTTGGTCTCACCACGGAAAATATACGCAAGCTGCCGCCCAACAGTCTGGATGTCAAAACCGGCAAGAGACGACGCATCCTCCCCATGCTTTGCTGAGATGGAAGAATCTAAATGGATGCTGAATCCTTTTTGTCCTTGGTAACCTGAACTGCAACAGTACCTGGGAACTTGCTAAGGAGAGCGAGCGACTCTTCGACACTTACTCCATCATAACCGCAGTCATGATCCCACCCATGCGCATCTAGAACAGGCCTTGCAAGGACAGTAGAGGTTGGTTCCAGAAAGCGGTACCGGTATGTCGGGTTGTCACAATCAAATGAAGGAGGCAGCACCATGTCAGGTAAGGGGACTGAAACATTTTCTGGAGGAGGATCCTGATCGTCTCCTGCGATGCTAGCATACCCATAAGCATCCATATCAGACTTGCCCCTCTTCTTCATCTCCTTCAACCTGCGGAGCTCGTCCTTCCACTGTTTCTTCTGCAGAAGCTTGACCCTGTAGTCGTACTCATCAAAATATGCATTCTTCTGCTCTTTTGTGAGCCTTCCAAGCTGAGCTTTGGTCAGAGGCTTGAAGGGAGGAAGCTGATCATATTCCTCTTCATCTTCATCTTGTTCTATCAGAATACTCATCCAAATCAATATCAGAATCTCCTTCATTACCACCCTGGTCAGGGGAAAGTTTCGGGTGAGCTCTCGACTGCAACAGGGAGGATAGCAGGAAAGGAAGCGGCGGGGAGCGGAAGCGGAACCCAAAAAGCTTCCCAGGAGAGGGATCCTGGAGCTTCAAAAGTGAGTTGGCTTCTGATAATATCTTTGAAGAGTAGCACAAGAGCAGCATCTGATGCCTCCAACTTTGGCCATTTGGAAGCACTTTCTGACCCTCACGGTTCTTCCGGCAAGAAGGATGGTTCTCAACAAGGGCTACTGGGTTCATCAGACGCATATCCCCTGCAGCCTGCCTGATGGATTGCTGGATAATGTGGGATCGCTGCGCCATTAATACCTCATATGTCATTGGGGCACCATTGAGGCCTTCAGGAGGAGCAGAAGCAGCATGAGTGAGAGCAACAATAGCATTGAACCATATGAAGAACCCAGAACAGCAGTGATGGTTTTTAGAAGAGGCAAGTCATTGAGATCACGGCTCAACTATCAAGACGGTCCACGTATAGAACGATATCTGGGGGACATCTCTTGGTATATTTCTTGACGATGCGAGAATTTTTCTGTTGTTTCCTTGGTCCATTACATTGGGCCGAAGGCCCGGTGTATCGATGATCCGTATCTTCACACCATCTACATTACCGACAATTTCCCGTACACTGGTGGTGGCTGCACCAAAAGCATCAGTTTTGGACTTCTCTTCACCAAAATAGAATTTATAGTTGCACTTTTGCCAACCCCAATCTTTCCTAAGACAAGTATGTTGCATGAGAAGCTCAAATCCTCTGTTCCCTCTGCTTCAAGCTGTATGGCTTTCTTCCGTGCATTCTCAAGGCTGAAAGCTCTGTTGGTTTGCCTTCCATGTCGGATACCCTCAGCAAGGCTCAGACGGTAGAGCACTTGTGCTGCTACTGTTTCTTCAGGGGTCGCCCCCAATTTATACACAAGGCGCAAAAACTTACCCGGATCAACTCAACCTTGTCTGCAATTTTTCTCTTCCTCTGTCATCTCGTCATTAGGTTCAGCAGTCACTGCCAGCTCAGAGGGGCTGAAGAGGTTTGACCGGGCAGGTTGTCGGGGGGCAGTTGGCCTCAAAGATGGGGCTGAAGAGCCCAGACCAGCAGGCTATCCATGGAGAAAATTCTAGATCCATCTTGCGAAGAAACTGTGATGTTCCCATCAGAGGATCCACCAGTAGCCGCTTTAAGCAGGGCGGCTAAAGCAGCAGAATCGAACCCCTTCTCATCATCATCCTCATTATCGTCATCATCCTATCATCCTCAGAATCATCAAGCACAATCTGCCCATCCATGCTATTAGTGTACTCTCTTGAACTGCTCAAGCCAGACACAGGACTATCACTGGAGGACCCTTCCCCAAGCTCCTTCATGATCTGCTTCGCAGCTTCCGAATTCTCTATGATTGCAACTCGTGCAGGACTTGTGTCAAAGCTGACCTCGTCATCGTCCTCATCACCCTCATTACCACTGCCGTCTTCATCATCACTGCAGCTAAACTATCTTGTCATCAACAGCCTCTACTTCACGGTCAGAAACATCTGGAGCACCTTCATTCTCCCCACCACCTATGTCTTCGTCATCAGCTGCAGCTACAGCTTTCTGATCATCACCAGCTGCAGCTACAACTATGTCATCCTCACAGCCTCTTCTTCATGGCCAATAACCTCTGCAGCATGTTCATTCTCCGCAACAGCATTGTTTTCCCCATTGGTTCTGGGCAAATTCTCGAGACAGATAACATCAGTGCTGCCTGCAACAACACTCTCAACCTCTGTCGGCTTCTCAACACTAACATCATCCACAGTTCCACTAGCAACCACCTGGTCCTCAGCATTTTGTGCATTCTCCGAGATTCTCAAGTCACTGTCGTCAATAACCTGGTTTGGATCATTTGAATTATTTATATCCCCATTAATGTCTCTATTAGCGAAATAATAAATTTGGCAGACCCACTTACCGCATGGCTTGCATCGCCTTTTGGCTCGGGCTTTGCCACATCTTCCACATTAGCCTGGTTCCCCAAGCTACTGCTGTCAATAACCTGCTTTGGTTCATGTGATTTGTTTAAATCCCAGCTAGTGGCAGCCAGTAGCAACAGAATTAGATTGAACATGCCCACTTACCACTGGACTTGCATCATTTTCAGGCTCAGGCTTTGCCACCTTGTCTTCCACATTAGCATGGTTCTCAAGCTACTTTCGTCAACAACCTGCTTCATGCCAATTGAACTGTTCACATCCCTACTAGTGACGACACTACTAACAACAGAATCACGAAGAACAATGGTCACTTACCACAGGGCTTGCATTGCTCTCCGGAGCGGGCTCTGTCACCTCGTCTTCCACATTAGCATGGTTCTCCAAGGTGCCATTGACAATAACCTGCTTGGGCCATTTGAATTGTTTATATCCATGCTAGTACCAACTCTATGAGTAACAGAACTAGATTGAGCATGCCTACTTACCTCTGGATTCGGATCGCTCTCAGGCTCAGCCTTGCCTTCCACAATCGCATGGTTCTCCATTGCTATAATCTGGTTTAGGTCAATTGAATTGTTCATATCCCCACTAGTATCAATACTATCAGCAATAAATAAAAATTGACTGAAGATGACTGCTTACCACTGGGCTTGCATCGGTCTCTAGCTCCGGCTCTGCCGTCTCGTCTTCAACATCATCATCATCCTTCTCCAACGATGCTTCTGGAGCTTCTTCGCCCCAAGCGCCACCGTCTCAACAGGCGCCTCAGTCTCGCCACCCAATTTGCCATTAGCTTCAGCGACAGGAGCCGCCTCGTCCTCTGGTTCTGCACCCTGCGTGCTCCCGGTGGAAGCCGCAACCTCCTTCTCACTGCCATCATCTTCACCTCCAGCTGCTGCCACCTCCTCCACCTCCGGTTTCTCGACGGACAATTCAGCGTCAGCCGACACCTTGCCGAGATCCTTCACCCCCAAAGTGGCGCTCTCCTCGGGCTCATCGACCAATTCACCCTTACCCTCGACAGGGGAAGCATCCCCCTCGCCCAATTCGCCGTTGTTGGAGGCCAACGAAGCAGCCCTCGCGTCTTCCTCCGCGGATTCCCGGTCGGCCGCCGCCTCCCACTCCTCCTCGCTCTCATCTTCCCCATCTCCGGCCGCCGCTCCCACCACCTCCCCACGGTCCTCCGCCTCGACCGCCCCGTTGTCGGCCTCCGCACCACCAAGGCTCCGGTCCTTCCCATCAAATCTCACCTCCTTCGCCGCCGCCGCCGCAACCTCGTCCACGTCAGCCGCCGGAGGCCGCGCGTCGGCCACGGGCGCGGCTGGGGCGTCGGTGGTCGCCATGCTGCCGCCTCTTGCTCCGCCCGCAAGCAAAGCAGCGGTGGGAGCGGCCGGATTCCGTCGTCGTCGGGGCCGGGGAGGAGGAGGAGGAGAGGGGAGGAGAGGATAAGGTGAGGGTTTTAGGTATTTTATCTCTCGCGAGTAGTGTCTGTATATATAGTTGAATTCGATTTTGGGTTTGGACTCTGCCGTGGCGTGTGATTCTGGGACGAGACGGCAGCCGTCCAGGCCGTGCAGGGGTGAGATGAGGATGCAAGCAATGGGCAAACTCGGGAGATAGATGGTGATAAGGTGAATTAAATTTAAAAGTGATTTTTTTCATGTGCTTTTTTTTGTATTTTGATTTTGTGTTTGGTAGTTTTTTCTTGAATTAACTTGTCGTTTAGTTAAGGGATCAGGGTCAGCTTTTCGTAAGATGAACAAACATCTTTTAGGGCTCTTTGATTCGTCGTATTGTCAAAAGGATTTACGTAGGACTGAAATTATATGTGTTATTTTGCTTTGAAACCGCTTGATTTATAGGATCATATACCATACAAAATATTCCCATAGAAATCGAAATCTTATAGTGCAAACTTCATACGAAAATAACATGAAGTCTAACCTCATGAAAAAATCCTTCACCACTGTCAAAAAACTTTCTCTAATTCTCTTCACATAGCATTCAATTCAATTAGACATGTCGTCCCAATCCTGTGAGCTTCCTATTCCTACACTTTCCTATCCTAGAAGCATCGAAAAGGTCTTTGGTTACATTTACACTCAAAAGTACCACCACACTGAACCCCCCTTATAAACAACTGGAGAAGGCGAGGTCGATACATCCTATGAGTCATGTTGTTTTTTCCAGCTGGTTTGTCCTTAGTTACTAGAGTAGACTCTAATGTATACTCGATGATGAAAATACTCTGGGGTGACTCTAATATCTCATGTAGAACCCCAATAAGATTGAGGTCATCAAATTAGATGACCAAAATCATGAATTGGAAAATCGATTATTAATTTATGGATTAAAACAAAATAACTTATTTACTTTATAATAATAACTATGTTCATTACGCAGAATCCACAAGCCAAGTGGTGTTTATTAAATAAGAAGGTATTAGTATCATATCTAACTATCAGAACACATAGATTTCACTATTGTTTTCACATTTTTTATTATTGTTTTGATATCAAGATTTCTCTTAACTTTATATTTATTCACATTACTGTTTAAACTGAAGAGTCAATTCTAGTTTTACCCCTAAAGAACAATATGATATAATTTTCATTTAGATTATCCCATTAGTGAACATTCTGCCAATGTTTACCCTTTCGACTTCTGAAGATTGTTCCATCCAGTGGGTCATGTTCGTCGCGTTCATATGGCTGCCACATTGACGGTATTTCTCCTTTCTCGAGATCGAACCGGCTAGATGGCTGAGCGTTGAGCAAAGAAGTGTCCATTATCTCTGCTGTGACGGTCGCTGACGGTCACCACCAAGTCCGCTGCTCCTTGTTGACTGATGTGTTTTTGAACAACCAAAAGGATATCCCACTTTTGGCGAGACTTGGTGGCCATACCAAGGTGTGGCTTGACAAGCTAGGCAAAGCGTTGTATAGACTTTATTTTCCGAATAAGTGTTTATGTAAACTAGATGTCCGCGAGGAAAAACCGAGTTTATTTGTCCTCCGAAAGAAGAGACGGAAGACAAATGAAGAACCCGTGGACCTGACGACTGGGACCCACCAACCAAAAGGCTGATGGCCAAGATTGGCAAATCCGACAAACGGGTAACCTCATAAAAAACTATTTGGAGATAATTAGCACATACAATTTGGTAGTGAACCAAAAAACTAATTCACTCTTAATTCAGTGTTGTGTCTACTAAAATACTTCATATGTTCAAAAATAGAAGACCTTTAACCTTTGTTTAATATATATGCATTACAATATACATGTTCACTCATTTTAGTTTGTATCTAGCCCACGCTAGAATATCCAAATAAAATAAATAAGTTGGAATGGAGGAGATAGTATTTTATAATTACATAGAAGTAAAGATGTTTGTCTACTACTGCCCTCTTACGTATAGTGGACAGCCAGGAAATCAATGAAGTCCCATTCCAGGACCTACAAAAAACAAAATCATTTCATTTTCTATATCATACATCATTTAAGTATCCTTTTAGATTTTGTGCTAAAGCTTTTATGTATTAGTATATTTTTGTGCCCAAAATCTATATCTACTACAGTTATACATGAGTGATTATGAACTAATTAGAAAGGATACATTAAACATTACTCATGCATTGATCTTGATAGTGTCCATGGTAAATACGGGTAACACCTCTTACAATAAAAGAAGGCTAGTTATCCCCCCTCAGAAGGAAAAAACCTAAACAAGACGGCTAATTATCCTAGACTGAATTCTCGCCAGTGTAGGAAAAAACATCAACATATATCATACAGATTACAGCATACAAATATAGATTCCACTGAAAGGACAACAACAGCATTTGCACATAATCAATGGTAAAATGTCTTGCATTTGGACTATAAATTGCTCGTGAAACTACTGCTATTTGAGAAACTTGATGCTCCTATACAGCATCAGTGTCACTGCTAGTATGCTCTTACTATGCTTAATTGATTCCTTTTTATATGCCTAATGTTTCACATGGAAGATGCCTTTCCGTTGGATCAAGCAAAGCGTCCAAGGAACACATAAAAAAGAAGCAAAGTTACCCAGTTTGTATCCAAGCAAAAGAGAAGCCTCAAAAGTTGTTCCAAGAATGGTAAAGAAGCATGACAATATCATCAGCATTCACCAGATAGATATTTTGAGAGTAACTGAGAGCACCGAGCACATGGTTAAACTACTTCCTGAACCGACATGTCATATCAATCAAGTTCACCCTCCTAATGAATGAATGAATGAACAAAGGGTAATACAGAGGAAGTTCTGAACAGGTTAGTAGGTCCAAACTAGCATATGCAGAGCGGCTAGATGATATAAACGGACATGATAATTTCCGTGTCGAATCGACTGCCAAATCCGTTTTAAGGCAATCATATATGTTTTCAAAGAATCTGACGGATTTGAAACTAAACAACCGGATATGGTATAGCATCCGAATATGTATTATCCAAAAATTAATGAGGATTACCCAATAGTTATTATTGACGGATATGTCTCCGTATAGGACTAGGACACCTAAAACCCTAAACCTATGTCGGTTGGGATCATGTACTATATATACAATGTAATATCGATCAAATCAATACAAGCAATAGTTTATCCATTATCATGGTATCAGACGCCTAGGTCTTCCGCCCCTAGCATGGCTCCGCCGTCTACTCCGGCGCCGCCGCCAACTCCACCACCGTTGCCTTCCCGCCGGCTCTTCTCCGACGCCAAATTTCGCGCCTCCGGCGCCATTGCCTCTACCTCTACCCAACTCTCTACTTCTATCCAACACCAACCAATGCAAATTCCTACAATTTCGCTTGCCGACTCGATCGCCGATGTCTCTCCGTTCATCCCCGTTTGCCTCGATCTCGCTTCTCACAATTATTATCATTGGCGACACTTGTTTCATATACATCTTGGCCGCTGCGGTCTCCAGCATCACATCGAGGCTTCGTCGGTCTCGCAGCCCACCAATCCGCGATGGGTCAAGGACGATTTGGCGATCATCCAATGGATCTACACTCGTATCTCCACCGAGCTGTTCAACCTCGTCTCCAACGACGGCGCCACCGCCGCCGAGCTCTGGGCTGCCCTGCGCCAACTTTTTCAAGACAACAACGATGCCCGCATCAACACTCTCCATACCGAGCTTGCACCACCACTCAAGGTGACTCTCCCGTCACCGTCTTCTGCCAGCGCCTCAAGGCCATCGGCGACGAGCTTCGTGAACTCGGCGATCCCGTGGACGATCGCGTGCTAATCAACGCTCTTCTCGTTGGTCTCGGAGAGCAATTCGACAAGCAGATCACGTTCATCCCCATGATGCGGCCGCGTCCCTCCTTTGCCGAGGTCCGCTCCATGCTCCAGCTCGAATCTCAGACGCAAGCTCGCAAGGCCGCCCGTCCGCAGCAGCTCTTCCACACCGGCACCCGTCCTCCTGCTCCCGCTGCGACGTCTTCTGCAGCCCAGGCGATCCTGCCTACACCGCAGCCTCCTCCGGGCTGGCGTCCAAGCCCAAACTACCGGGGAAAGATCCGGTGTATCGGCCGCCGCAACCCCGCTCCAGTGCGCCCTCTGGCGGCTCCTCTTCCTCGACACCAGCACCGCCGCCGGTCACCCCCACCTCTGCGCCACCCGCCCCATGATCCTTGGACGGGTCTCGTTCAAGCGTGGCCGATGCCCTGGACCGCGCCGTCTCCTTACGGTGCTCCGCCCGCCTACACGGGCACGTGGAGCCCTGGTCTTCGCCCATCGACAGGAGCCCCTGGTCCGCTGCGTGCTCGGCCGCCATCGCATGTCTACACGGCTGAACCGACGTACGACCCTCCAATGCCGCCATCCACTACTATGGTGCACCACCGAGCTACAACGCTGGTCCCTCGACCACCCCTACATGCTTGGTGCTCCTCCAGCTCTGCCCTACATGCCGCCGACAGCAGCCTTGCGCCACCTGCTCCATCTACACCAGCAACATGGGATCAAGCGGCCTTCATCGCTGCAATGAACAACTTCACCATGAACAACGAAGGTACGGATTGGATTTTTGATTCTGGTGCATCTTCCCATATGTCTGCAAATATGAATTCGCTGTCTTCCTTTTCTCCTTCACCTTTTTCCTCTATAATTGTTGGCAATGGCTCATCTATCCCAATCACATGCACCGGTAACTCCTATATTCCTGCCACAAATCATGATTTTATGCTTCGAAACATCCTAGTTGCTCCATCTTTAATCAAAAATCTCATCTCCGTTCGACAGTTTACTATTGATAATTCAGTTTCCCTAGAGTTTGACCCCCTTGGTTTATCTGTGAAGGACCTGACTACCGGCACGGTTCTGGCCCGCTACAATAGCTCGGGTGACCTTTATCCACTTCACGGCGCGCCATCCTCGACTCCTCATGCACTGCACGCCTCCGTCAACCTCTGGCATCGTCGGCTTGGACATCCCAATAATGCTACATTATCATCCCTTCTCAAAGAATTTTGTATCCCTAGTTCTAGCTCGTCTCATGATTCTTCTCTATGTACGGCATGTCAATGTGGCAAACATGTTAGGTTACCCTTTAGCACATCCACCACCGTTAGTTCTTTGCCTTTTGAGCTTTTACATTGTGATTTATGGACGTCGCCTATCCCTAGTGTTTCAGGATTTAAGTACTATCTTGTAATTCTCGATGATTACTCACATTATATATGGACATTTCCTCTTCGTGCAAAATCTGAAGTTCATACAATTTTTCTAAACTTTCGTCAATATACTCTTGTGCACTTCGGTCTTCCAATACGCTTTGTTCAATGTGACAATGGACGGGAGTTTGACAACATCCGCAACCGTGACTTCTTTCTCTCGATAGGCACCCTTCTACGATTTTCTTGTCCTTATACCTCTCCCCAAAACGGAAAAGCGGAACATTCTCTTAGATCCATCTATGACATCCTTCGTACTTTGCTAATTCAAGCCTCGCTTCCCACTACCTTTTGGGCCGAAGCTCTCCGCACAACCACCTTTCTTCTCAACATCTGTCCAACTAAAACATGTCCTCTTTACACCCCTTTCCAATCCCTTTTTCTTGACCATCCCGATTACTCTTCTATCGCGTCTTCGGCTGCCTGTGTTTTCCAAACATCACTGCTACCACTAAAAACAAACTCGAACCTCGTTCTCTCTCATGTGTCTATCTTGGCCCATCCGATGACCACAAGGGTTCTCGCTGCTATGATCCATCTTCTGGCGTGTTCTCCTTTCTCGTCATGTCACATTCGACGAAAACGTTTTCCCCTATGCCGCTGTTCAATCTCAGCCACCATCATCCCCAGCCCCCCAGCTACACGTCGCTCCCCCCTGGTGCTTTCTCCACAACCCACCACTTCCGCGCCATCCTATGCCAGTGCAGATATTTCTGCCACGGCAGCATCTTCTGATGATTTCTCTGCCATGCCAGACGTCTCTACCGGAACCGCGCCGTCACCCGCTACACCACATTCTGCCGCGACACCTAATTCTGATGATTTCTCTGCCACGACAGACATGATGTCTCCCGTCTCCCAACAGTCTGCCGTGACACCAAATTCTTCTGATTTCTCTGCCACGCCCGACAATGCCTCCCGATCTGTTTCTCCTCTTGCTAATCAGCCTATTCCCTCACATGCCGTCTCTGTCTCCGTTCCCCAAAACGATCACACAATGTGCACCCGTGGAAAACGAGGATTTCATCTCCCTGTTCGCAAACTAAATCTTACGGCTACACCCTCTATCTCACCCATTCCAACTTCCTATAAGCGTGCCTTGCTCGATCCTCTTTGGAGTGCTGCATGCGTGATGAGTACAACGCCCTAATTCAAAATCAAACCTGGACTCTTGTGCCTAAACCTTCCAATGCTAACGTTGTCACTGGCAAATGGGTGTTCCGCCACAAATTTCATGCCGACGGCACTCTTGCACGCTACAAGGCACGCTGGGTTTGCCGTGGCTTCTCTCAACAACATGGTGTTGACTTTGATGAGACTTTTTCTCCTGTTGTTAAACCAAGTACAATTCGTGTCGTTCTTAGTATTGTCGTTTCCTCCTCTTGGCCTATTCACCAACTCAATGTTAAAAACGCATTTCTTCACGGCACTCTCAACGAAACTTTTTACTGTCAACAACCCTCAGGCTTCGAGCATCCATCCTCTTCTGTTTAGTTTGTCTCCTTCACAAATCCTTGTATGGTCTCAAACAAGCTCCTCGGGCCTGGTTCCAACGCTTTGCCACCTATATTCACACATTGGGTTTCACTTCCTCCAAATCTGACTCCTCTCTCTTTATTCTACGCTCTCAGGAAAATATTGCATATCTTCTCCTCTATGTTGATGACATTGTTCTCACAGCCTCCTCCGATTTTTTCTTACAACACATCATCTCCTCTCTCAATCAAGAATTCTCCATGACTGATCTTGGTTCGCTTCATCACTTCCTTGGCATCTCAGTCTCTCGTTCCACCAACACACTTTTTCTCTCACAACGCCAATACTTATTGATCTCTTGCATCGTGCTGGTATGTCCGACTGTCAGCCCTCCAAAACACCCGCTGATGTTGGCTCTAAACTGTCTGCCGATGGGGATCCTATTTCAGACCTAGTCTCTATCGTAGCATCACCGGCGCTCTTCAGTATTCCACCCTAACTCGCCCAGACATCTCTTATTCTGTCCAGCAAGCATGCTTGTACATGCATGATCCTCGTCTTCCTCATTTCAACCATGTCAAACGTATCCTCCGTTATCTCAAAGGCACTCTCGATCATGGTCTTCTTCTCAATTCTTCCTCTCCCACTAGTTTGACAGCATACTCTGATGCAGACTGGGCAGGCTGTCCAGATACTCGAAGATCCACTTCCGGCTATTGTGTTTATTTGGGTGATAATCTTGTTTCATGGTCCTCCAAAAGACAGGTTACAGTTTCCAGGTCTTCGGCTGAAGCAGAATACAGGTCCGTGGCACATGCCGTGGCTGAATCGATTTGGCTTCGACAACTTCTTACTGAGCTTCACCGGCCTATAGATCGAGCTACTATTGTTTACTATGACAAATCTCAGCAGTTTATATGGCGGCAAACCCTGTTCATCATCGGCGCACAAAGCACATTGAAATCAACATTCATTTCGTCCGCGAGAAAGTTGCTCTTGGTGAAGTCCGAGTCCTTCATGTTCCCACCAGCGCTCAATTTGCTGATATCTTCACCAAAGGACTGCCGACTGCTCCATTCAATGACATACGCTCCAGTCTCAACATCGTGACACCCGACGTCGACACTGGGGGGGGGGGGGGGGGGTTATTGACGTATATGTCTCCGTATAGGACTAGGACACCTAAAACCCTAAACCTATGTCGGTTGGGATCATGTACTATATATACAATGTAATATCGATCAAATCAATACAAGCAATAGTTCTATTCATTATCAGTTATAATCCAAATAATCTGATTTTTCACCAAAATAAATGAACTAACAGGGCACAATTTGTAGTTAGTGATTAATGGAGTTCATCCGTCAAATAACAACTCATTTACATGGTCATTGTACGGAGTACAACTTTGATAGGTTATTAAGTTGTTGAGCGATTATTTGTTTGGTTCTGCGGGTTAATGATATACATATGCGCATACCGATCCGACTAACTTGAATCCACTCTTTTTCCGTTTCGGATCCACGATCATATATATCCGCGACCGAATCTGTAACTGTTCATTTTTTAATCCGAATCCAAGAAAAAATGTGGTAAATGATATGGTACAGACATTATCCTACCCGGTCAGATCCATTTACATTCCTAATTACCGCGCAAGGTTAGTACTACGTTTGTCCAGTTTTGACAAACCAGGAAATGCATATGTTAGAAATGTTGGATATTCTCTTGTTCGTATGTCTTGTGATGGACACTTCTTCAGGTCATAGACGAATCAAATAGTGGCAAACCACATCCACGTTGGAATAGGACTTTAAATACACACAGATACTCGTCTGAATTGGCCGAGCCCCTAGGCTTGATCTGAAAATAGAAATAGACATAGTGCGCGAAGAAGCTGCATTGGAAACATCCATCGGGGTGCATTTGATTGTCATTACTTTTCCCTCGGAATAATTTCGTTTTCATTAGCCATGTACATTGCATTTTACATTCTTGGTAGGCAAATTTCGTTTTCACTCAAGCATGTACATTGCTCTTCTTACAGATTGCATGAACCTGCTCTACATTTCGGTTTTTCTAGCAAAATTTCGGATCGTTTTCAGTAGCCATGTACTGCTTCGATGGGCATGGTCGTGAGACCGGCTTTGGTGGCCGGGGTACAACAACGCTGGCTATGGAGGCTACGGCCACAACGCGTACCGTGGCGGCTATGGCGTGTGTGGCCGCGCGGAGCAGAACAGAGGTGTTCGAGGACGCTATGGCGACGGGGCGTATGGCGCCCATGGAGGTCGTGGCTATGGTTCTGTGACGCCGCCGGGTGGTCGCGGCTACGGTCCGGTGACGCCGCCGGCCGCGGCTGTGCCGGCCACAGGGGCTGCAGCGGTGCACGCACCTGCTCAGCCAGTGGTGGCGCCGCCTACTGTGGTGGTTCCAGTGCCAATTCCAGCCCCGGCACCAGCCGCGGCGATCATGCCCGTGGCGCAGGTGGTTCAGCAGGCAGCTCCGGCCCAGCGGGAGGTTGCGGCAGCCAGCGTATCTGCGGAACAACTGGCCGAAGCCTTGGTGGCAGCAGGGCCGAAGAAAGGAAAACGGTGCTACAGGTGCGGTGTATCCAGGCATCGATCAAACGAATGTACTGTGGATGTGTGTGTTATCCGTGAAGGTCCAGCTCATGGGGAGAGGTTATGTCATTTGTTGACTGCTCCTAAACCCCATATCAGGATGTACGGCTTTGCACATGAGGAGCTCATCTTCTTCTAGTATCCAGGCACTCAAAGCTATCGACCAAGAATGGAGAATGTTCGGCTCGCATCCTTGGTGGTCACCGGTGGGGAGATGACTATCCCTGACATTGTTGCGCAGCTGCAGCGTTTGGTTCCTTCTGAACAATTCGTGTGGGATGTCAGCCAAGTGGGACCAAACAAATACAAAGTGCAATTTCCAACTAGGAATGATCTTGAGAGGCTCAACGTGTTCGGCATTTTTCGGGTGCCAAACAGTCCGTGTCAGTTGACGATGGATAACTGGGCTCAAAATCCGGAGCCAACTAGTACATTACCAGAAGTATGGTTGCGAGTCTCCGGGATCCCAAGGCCTCAAATTGGGGACTTCTTAGCTCTATGGGCTGTTGGTGATATGTTTGGCAAGACGCTTGAGATTGACATGGCGTTTACAAGGAAGAATGGAGTTCTCATGATCAGAATTGGTTGTCTTAATCATACCAAGATTTCTCGACACTTTCCGATGCTCTTTTTCAGTGGCTTCTTTAATCTTACCTTCGTGGTGGAGGAAGTAGCAAAGGGGATGACGATGATGATGACCTTGGAGAAGATTTTCAGGAGGCGGTAGCCAAGTACTATCCGGAAACTTTGAAGCCTAATGAAACTGGGAATGCATCTGAGACAACCACAGTGGTGGAGCAGCAGGGGAGTCAACAACCAAACCACCATCGGGTGCTATCAAGGTGGGTGTGGTTTACTCTCCGTCTGTTCGTAGTTCTTTTGACAAGTCCAGGAAAGATTTCGCTGCGGCTAGAGCGAGCCAGGAGGAGAGAGGGGTGCAAGCAGCCGGGGTCGACGTCGGTTTGGCCTCGGAGGGGCTGTGTACTCCGCCCCCGTACACGCAGCGGACGGCTGTATCGTCAGCCTCATCGGGGGCTAAGATGATTGGGGCTTCGTGCTCCATGGAGGACTCTTCATGCGCCACAGGTGGTGGCGCTGGATCGAGTCACACGGCGGCGGTCATGGACTCTCCGCGTACCCCGGGCTGGGGTGCGGGATCGAGTCCGGTGACTTCGCCGCGTTTGAGGGCGCCAGCTTTCCACCCCTTCGGCGACTTCTCCAACTAGGCACTTCGGTGTGAGGGAGAAGGAGGGGTCCAAGCGGAGCATCATCGAGTTCGGAGGCATCCCGGACGTCGAGGAGCTGGGCATTCGGTCCAGCGGGCGTATCAGGGCGCAGCCCAATGCCGATGACACTCAGATGGGTCGAGCCATGGCATGGGCTGACCAACGGGACTTCATACAGGGTACTACGAAACCCATCCATTCGATTCTAACTTTTTCGGATAAGCAAATTGCGGATAGGGCTTCTAAGTTAGGAGTGTCGTTGGGGGCGACGGAAAAAGAAATTATTAATTCTGCAATGTTGATTAAAAAATCTGAGTTAGATCGTTCTATTTGTATTTTAGAAAATAATTTAAAGAACAAGGAGATTGAGAAGCCCTTTAGTTTAATTCTTAATAGAGCCTCAGCCTGACAGAGGATTTAGAGGACAGGTGGATGATATGAGTGCAGGAGATCAATCGGATTTTCCTGTCATGTCAGACACGGTCGAAAGGACCAGGAAAAGAAAAGATTATTCTGGGGTAAATAAGCGTAGAAGTGCTCGGATTAAAACACAAAACAAACGTAAAAATGCATAATTTAAAAGGTTTATTCTGGAATAGTGAGGGTTTTCGTGACCCCGGTAAACACTTGTTCGTGCAAGAATCTATTCGGGAGAGAGAAGTTGGATTTTCTAGCTTTGTCGAAAACTGGAAGATCAAATTTTGCTGCTCCTTTTTTGTCACATTTGGCTGCTGGTCAAGACTTTAGTTGGTTTTGTCTACCGCCTAGAGGTAGGTCTGGTGGTATGCTTTTAGGTGTTAATGTTGGCACACTTCAAGTCACAGACGTTGAGGTAGGAGATTTTTGTGTAAAATTGTATCTCAAGTCTAGGTGTGATGGTTTTCAATGGGTGTTAGTGTCTGTCTATGGGGCTGCCCAGGAGGAGCACAAAGCCCAGTTCTTATCAGAGTTAGTTCGATTATGTGAAAATGAACCATTACCGATGATGGTGGGTGGGGATTTTAATATAATTCGGAAACCTGAAGAAAAGAACAATGATAACTATAATCCGAGGTGGCCAATCATGTTTAATGCGATTATTCAAAGTCTTGAATTAAGGGAGCTCGAGCTCTCCGGTAGGCAATACACTTGGGCTAGCAGGCGTGAGAATCCAACCTTTGAGAAATTGGATAGAGTTCTTACTTCTACGGAATGGGAACAAAAATACCCCCTAGTGACGGTACAGGCTCTCACTAGGGTGGGATTGGATCATACTCCTCTGTTAGTCGATTCATGAGTTAACGCCCATGTGGGGAATAAAGCGCGTTTCTCTTTTGAACTTTCGTGGTTGAGAGAGGAAGGTTTCTATCAGATTGTTGCGGCCGAGTGGAATGCGTCGGCTAAGGGGTCTACACCAATTGAGGTGTGGCAAAATAAAATAAGACATCGTCGTCGTTTTCTCAAAGGTTGGGCGAAAAATCAAAGTGGGAAATATAAGGTAGAAAAGGAGAGATTGCTAAAATTAATTGATGAACTGGATATTAAACAGAGAATTATCCGCTTTCGGTGGCGGAGCGAGATGCTTTAAGAACCGCGACCGATAGACTTTGCTGCCTTAGGAGGGATGAGGAAACTAAGTGGGCACAAAGAGCGAAAGTTAAACATATACAGGAAGGTGGAAATAATACAAAATATTTCCACCTCATCGCAAATGGTAAACACATAAAGAAGAAAAAAATTCAGTTAGAGCAAGAGGATGGAACGATTATAGGGCAGGAAAATTTGAAAACATATATTACTGAGTACTACAAGAAGTTATTCGGTGCTACTTTGCCGGGTGATGTCAGTATGCTAGAAAATATGACTAATGATATACCGCAATTATCTCAAGAAGAAATAATATTCTTACAGCTGATTTCTTAGTGAAAGAAGTGTATGATGCTATTTTTCAAATGGAAATGAACAAGGCGCCTGGGCCTGATGGATTTCCGGCTGAATTTTATAAAACTTTTTGGGAGGTTATTAGGGATGACTTAACGGCTTTATTTGTTCAGTTAAAACAAGGAAATTTGTCGTTGTTCAAACTTAATTTTTGGGTCATCACGTTGTTACCCAAGAAAGATAATGCGGTACAGATTCAACAATATAGACCAATTTGTCTTCTCAATGTCAGTTTTAAATTTTTCACAAAAGTAGGTACTAATCGTATTACCGAAATTGCACAAAAGATAATTAGACCGACTCAGTCGACATTCATGCCTGGCCGCCACATTCTCGAAGGTGTGGTGGTTCTGCATGAAACTAGTCATGAACTTCAACGGAAGAAAATGAATGGAGTCATTTTTAAAATCGACTTTGAGAAAGCATACGACAAAGTTAAATGGTCGTTTCTCCAACAAGCTATGCGTATGAAAGGGTTCACACAGGAATGGTGTGACTGGATTACGCAATTTGTTTAGGGGGGAAGCGTAGGCATACGGGTAAATGATGACATCGGTCATTATTTCCAAACAAAGAAAGGGCTCCGACAGGGAGATCCTCTGTCTCCGATGCTCTTTAATATAGTGGCTGACATGTTAGCCATCCTTATCGCACGGGCGAAGGACGATGGTCAGATAAGTGGTCTTATCCCTCATTTAGTAGAAGGGGGCCTATCTATCTTACAATATGCTGATGACACTATACTTTTTATGGAACATGATTTAGACAAAGCGGTCAATATGAAACTTATTTTATGCATTTTCGAACAACTCTCAGGGCTAAAAATAAATTTCCATAAGAGCGAGATATTTTGCTTTGGGGCAGCAAAAGAGGTAGAAAATCAATACAAACAGATCTTCGGTTGTGAGTCTGGTTCTCTTCCTTTCAAATATCTCAGGGTGCCCATACATTACATGAAACTTAGGAATTCCGAATGGTACATGGTGGCTCTAGGTTAATAGTGCCAGAAACAATGCTTGTACGTCACACGTCAGTTGGGAACCCCAAGAGGAAGGTATGATGAGTGCAGCAGTAAGTTTTCACTCAGTATGAAACCAAGGTTTAATCGGACCAGTAGGAAAACGAGGTTTGCTTCGAAGGTGTTGGTGAAGGAGTGTAGTGCGGCGCAACACCAGGGATTCCGGTGCCAACGTGGAACCTGCACAACACAACCAAATTACTTTGCCCCAACTTAACAGTGAGGTTGTCAATCTCACCGGCTTGCTGAAAACAAAGGGTTAAACGTATCGAATGGAAAATGATGTTTGTTTGCATAAAACAGTAGAGAATAATGATTGCAGTAGATTGTATTTCAGATGTAAAAGAATGGACCGGGGTCCACAGTTCACTAGTGGTGTCTCTCCAATAAGATAACTAACATGCTGGATAAACAAATTACAGCTGGACAATTGACAATTGATAAGTGCATATAACATGCATGTGTGAGTTGTGGTGTCTACTATGAGATTCATTTGGGCATTACGACAAAGTATATAGACCGCTATCCAGCATGCATCTATGCCTAAATAGTCCACTTTCCGGTTAACATCCGTACCCCTTCCAGTATTAAGTTGCAAGCAACAGACAATTGCATTAAGTAATGTGCGTAATGTAAACAATACATTCATCCTTGAATAAAGCATTGCTGTTTTACCCCTAGTGGCAACAACACATCTACAACCTTAGAACTTGCTGTCACTATCCCAGGTTAAATAGAGGTTGAACCCAACTATCATGCATAAATACCCCCTCTTGGAGTTACAAGTATTCACGTGGCCAAGGCTTCAACAAGTAACGGAGAGCATGCAAGATCACAAATGACATAGACATGATAATATAATATTCAGCTCCACATAGGTATCAATATAAGTCAGATCCCAGCAAACACAATATGTAGCATTACAATAAGATGATCTTGATCATGATAGGCAGCTCACAAGATCTAAACATGATGGCACAAGTGGAAAAGACAACCATCTAGCTACTGCTATGGACCCATAGTCCAAGGATGAACTACTCACGCATCACTCCGGAGGCGGGCATGGCGATGTAGAGCCCTCCGGTGATGATTCCCCTCTCCGGCAGGGTGCAGGGAAGAGCTTCAGAAACCCCCCGAGTTAGGGTTGACGACGACGGCGGCAGCGAATATGTTCTGGATGAAAGGCTCGGTGTTTTAGGGTTTTCGCGTCTCGGGGAATAAATAGGCGAAGGGGCGATGTCGGCGGACCCCCGAGGGGCCCAAACCACCTCCAGGCGCGGCTGTGGGCCCAGCCGCGCCACCATGTGGTTTGGCCACCTCCTGGCTCTCCTTCGTCTCTCCTTCGGACTCCGTGTACGTGCTGGAAAAATAGGGACATGGCCTTTTGTTTCGTGCAATTCCGAGAATATTTCCAGAAGTAACTTTCTGAAACCAAAAACAGCAGAAAACAGGGAACTGGCACTGTGGCATCTTGTTAATAGGTTAGTCCCAGAAAATGCATAAAAGTGAGACGAAGTGTATATAAAACATGTAGCAAATGGTATAATATAAGCATGGAACAGCAGAAATTATGGATACGTTGGAGACGTATCAGTACACCGTAGAGAGCCGTTTCGAAGGCAAGCTAGGGTGTTGGAAGGGCAAGATGCTATCTTATGGAGACCGACTAGTTCTTGGTAATTCGGTTTTAACAAGTCTGCCGATGTTCATGTTGTCTTTTCTAGAAGTATCTAAAGGGGTGCGAAAAAGACTTGACTTTTATCGATCTCGCTTTTCTTGGCAAAGCGATGAGAATAAAAAGAAATATAGATTAACGAAATGGAACATCATATGTAGACCGAAGGACCAGGGTGGTTTAGGAGTGGAAGTGCTAGAACTAAAGAACAAATGTTTACTCAGTAAGTGGCTGTTTAAACTTTTAAATGAAGAAGGGGTTTCGCAGGAATTGCTACAAAACAAATATCTTCATAGTAAAACTTTGGCTCACGTGGAAGCACAACCAACTGACTCTCCATTCTGGAAAGGTCTCATGCGTGTAAAGGAAGATTTCTTTAGTAGAGGATCTTTCCGCGTCGGCAATGGTGAAACTACCAGGTTTGGGAGGATACTTGGCTTGGTAAGACACCGTTGAAGGATCAATATCCATTGCTCTATAACATTGTGCAACAACAAAATGTTTCGGTCCATGATGTGTTTCACAATGGCCCTCCTTTGAACATAGGCTTTCGTAGGGCACTAGTTGGGAACAAGTAGGATATGTGATCCCATTTATGTATTAGATTAATGGATATTACTCTCACTGATGTTCCAGATAGTTTCCATTGGAGTCTAACACAAAATGGCACTTTTACAGTTAAATCTATGTATGAAGACCTTATGAATGGACATACTAGATATTTACAAACTTACCTATGAAAACTAAAAATGCCTCTAAAAATCAAGGTTTTCATGTGGTTCCTTCACCGAAAAGTAGTACTGACAAAGGATAACTTGGCAAAAAGAAATTGGAAAGACGGCCCTCACCGTCCTTTTTGTGGGAACAATGAGTCGATGGAACATCTTTTTATTTCCTGCCCTTTTGCACAACTTGTTTGGCGTGTTGTTTTTTGTACCTACAATATACCTCCTCCTACCAATGGTAATTAGTTAAATGAGATTGATATAAAGACCAAGAATAGGATTCGTATCGGCGTTTCTGCTATTTGTTGGTCTATTTGGAATTGTAGGAACAATCTTGTTTTTAACAGGAAAGAAACTTTTCATGTCTTACATGTTATACATATGGCGGCACATTGGATCCAGCTATGGGCTTTCTTTCTGCCTTCGGACCAGCAGGACCTTATGGTGGCTGGATGCGCGCGACTCCTGTTGGTGGCACAGGATTTTTTCTCCCGCATACGTGGCAGCATACTAGTAGACTTTTGTACTTTTTTTAATTCCTGTTATTTGTGTCGTTTGAGCTGCGCCTTGATCTTTCGTGATTTGTGGACATGTAAACGTTTGAATAATTGACACTTGCTACTATGTAATAATCGGCTCTGTGCATTACTCGATACAGCGGCTCTGGGAGTAATAAAATTCCCTTTTCTAAAAAAACCAAAGAAGAGCATGTACATCGCATTGGAAACATCAATACGTTTTCGTTAGCCAAATAGTGCACTCGAAAGCATCTTCGCTAGGATTTCGGATCGTCTGTAGTTGTTGTTTTGGGTAATTTCGAATCGGGCTTGGTCTTTTCATTCTTACGGATTGCAATTTGCTCTTGGACCGTGTTCCAGTGGGCCGCGTGACAGGACCGCAGGCCAAGGCCCAGGCTTCACACTCCGACAACTCGTCTCACCGACACGCCAAAAGTATAAAAAAAAAATCACTCGCCGTGCGTCGTGCGACGGGACGCGATGCTCTCGTGGCCTCTACTCTAAGCACCTCCGAGGCTCCGACGACTTCCACTCACCGCCGGCGACGGCGAGCCGATCCGCGCCGCCGCTCCATTGCTGCCCTGCAACGTGCATGTGATCCGTCTCGCTCTCTCCGGCCTCCGGATCCTCTTCCTCCATGGGACTAGGGGGCGGTCGAGGCGGCATCGGGGGCTCCGGCGAGCGGTGGCGGTGGATCCTCTTCCTCTCGCTGGTCTCCGTCTCCTTCCTCCTCTCCTTCCTCTTCCTCTTCCTCTCCGCCTACTCCTCCCCGACGCGCCTCCGCCTCCCGGGCCTCACCACCGCCCACGCCGCCGCCGGCGTCCGCCGCGGCCCGGGCGCGCTGCCCTGCCTCGCGTACCTCCTCATCGGCGCCCGGGGCGACGGACCCCGAATCCTCCGGCTGCTCCTCGCCGTCTACCACCCCCGGAACCGCTACATCCTCCACCTCTCGGCCGACGCCTCCAGCGACGAGCGCCGGGACCTCGCTGCCGGGGTCGCCGCCGCCGCACCCGCCGCCGTCGCGTTCGACAACGTCGCTGTCGTGGGCACGCCCACCGCCGGGACGCCCGTCGGGTCCTCGGGCCTGGCCGGCACGCTGCGCGCTGCCGCCGTCCTGCTCCGCCTCCACCCCGACTGGGACTGGTTCCTCACCCTCAACGCCGCCGATTACCCCCTCGTCACCCAGGATGGTACGGCAACTCGACTTGTATTGATACTCAGGGATTTGCATGATTGTATCTCATTGGCCCGAAATAGCCCCCCATTTTGATCTTTCCATTTGTCCAATGGTGTTAGAAACGAAATTAATTTTGCCAGATAGTACATTTTTCATTGATCTTCTAGCTAATATAAATGAAGGGCTCTTCACCCTTAATTGTGCCACAAGCAAAGTAACGATGGTTTACAACTTACGGACCCTCAAGATTTGTTATCAACCAACTTCCTATTGTCCACACAGATTTAGTGTTTTTTAACTACACAGATTAGTGTTAATCCAGTCATTTGTTCATAGCGTAGAAGAGTTACAGTTATTCCAGTTGTTATCAAATGGAGGAGTTTTTGTGCTTAATAGTGCCACGAGCAAAGTAACGATGGTTTACAGCTTATAGACCATGAGATTTGTTAGCAACCAACTGCCTATTGCCCACACAGATGCAGTGTTTTCTTGAACTAAAAAGATGTAGTGTATGTCATTTACTTGTTCACAGCATAAACCTCCATATAGATATACATTATTATCTACTACTACCTCAGATCCATAATAACAGTCTCAGTTTTGAACTAACCCCAGTTCAAAACTGCGACACTTACTTTGGATCAGAGAGAGTATTTAAGAATTAAGAAGTAAATTGAGGTTCCTGTATCGCTTGGTTTTATATATCTCAAGTATTTAATAGGCGATGCACATTTCAGTACATGCACTCCTCCGGTGGGCCGATTATAAGACTAGCCTCCAATAGTTCTGATGATTATCATGATATAACTTGATAATAGTAGTTTTCTTTTGGGGGAGAACTTGTTAATAATAGCTAATATCCACTGTGTTGTTCTGATCTTTGGACATGTTTGGGTTTTCTAAATAACATTTCCAGTTTCTGTCCCAGAAATGCAGTAGTGATATTTTCTGGTTAATTTCGCTAAATTGCTACCTTTGTGATAGTCAGGTTTATACTGCTTGTGATACTTTTGATCATTTTATCCTGTTGCAGACTTGATTCATGCCTTATCATTTGATCCAATGGAATTCAACTTCATTGATCACACTAGCGATTTTGGTTTATGCTGATTGTGATACTTTTGTTCATTTTATCCTGTTGCAGACTTGATTCATGCCTTATCATTTGTTCCAAGGGAATTCAACTTCATTGATCACACTAGTGATTTTGGAGAGAAAGAGTATGTATCATTTGCACCTGGAGAGAATATAGCAGCTATTAGTATAAGTTTTGATAAAACTATTCACTTGCAGATCTGATATAGTGCAATCAATGATAGTGGATGCTGGAATATACTTGTCAGGGAGGACCAACTTCTTCCGAGCCTCACAGAAACGACCAACTCCTGATGCTTTTAAGTTTTTCACAGGCATTTCTTGCTCCCTGTGCTGATTTTATTTCATTGGTCTAGATAATTTCCTTATCCATCTTCATTTTTTTCTCACTAGGTTCTCCATGGGTTATTCTGAACCGGCGGTTTATAGAGTACTGTATTCTTGGTTGGGAGAATCTTCCTCGGGTTCTTCTCATGTACTTCAACAATGTAATTCTGCCTCAAGAAGGATACTTCCACTCAGTCATATGCAACTCGGTTGAGTTCCGTAATTCCACTGTGAACAATGACTTGAGGTACAAGGTTTGGGACGAACCACCTCAGACAGAGCCCCTTTTTCTGAAAATGGCACATTATGATACAATGGTGGACAGCGGACAGCCTTTTGCAAGGCGGTTTCAGCGGAATGAACCATTGCTGGATAAGATCGATGACAAACTACTCAGGAGATGGGGCAATGGGCCTGTTCCTGGTGCATGGTGCTCAGGCAGGAAGAGCTGGTTCGTCGACCCATGTTCCCAGTGGAGCGACGTGAATGTTGTGAAACCTGGTCCTCAAGCCTTGAAGTTGCAGCAATATATCAATCGGACCTTGGAAGAAGCAAATTCTGGAGCAAAATCATGCAGGCGATAGCAATATATGATGCGAATAACCCTTTTGCATAGAGAAAAGGGGAATATTGATATATATTAGATGATTATGAGCCGACGTGCTTTCTTGGTCGTACTCTCTTCTTGCGAGATACGGCGACAGGATATGAAGGCCGAGAGTTTCACTTCATTTGTGACTCCACCAAGACACTGAAGGCCGAGATGTTAGAGCAGGCTAACTGAAGCATATTGTTCTGATGTGCTAGTTCCTTGTTGAATGACTTGAAGTTGGTGCTGAGTTCATAGTTGACAGAATTGGAGTGGAAAAAGTATAGAGGGTGGTCTGTTGTTCTTATTAGCATTGCCACCATGTTCTCATCACTAGAATGAACTTCTCTGTGTCATTTCCCCCTAGACTTCATGTAGCCTACTCCCTCTGTTTTGAAACACACGTCCATATTTTGGGGCTGCCATTTCATAAACCTACTGATTCATAAATGCTTTTGGTACATGTAACCTTGATGGATATTCTATACTACTATTCAGTATTCAGTGGTATTAACAGAGGCGAAATATTTTAGCGGGCAGTTTAATAGAAATCCGAAATATGATGGAGAAGTCCTTACTGATGGGCCAAACGTTGGATCCACCACTAGTGACGTACCTTCAGTTCTAAGTTTCTAGTGATGCACTGCAACTCATTTGGAACAAAATTTGCAGCACTTGGATCCGCCGGATGCTACCATCACATACATTTTGTGCTCCCATTACTCCTCTTCGTGGTGGTGTCGGGGTCTCTTTCTATATGCCAGACTCTAACATCTAGGTTTCCTTCCTCGGATCAGTTTATCATCTGTTCCATAGAGGTAGTCACGAGGCCGAGGCAGGGTTGCGGGAGGTGGTGGCCGCAAGGCCGCGAACAACGAGTGGACGTGTGGTCGTGGGGTGCGAGGCCGTGAGACGTGGGGAGCAATTGGATGGAGTGATTTGTCAAGGAATACCTAGCCGGGTAGGCCCACGAAGAGAGGCGACCCACAAGATCAGGGTGGAGTACGTTTGGCTTATCGCTGCCCCTCTCCATGGGATTACACATGACAAGGTGGCCGGGCTTGAGATCTAGTTCAATCGACTCAATGCGAGTTGGTAGATAAGACGGTGACTCAACTTGGAAGACAGGGTGAAAAATATGCTGACTCCAAGTAGGACATCAGCCCCGAGCCAACTCGGGGCATAGTTCTGTAACCCTAAGCCAACCGTGTATGCGTATATAAGGCCGGCAGAGCATGTTCAAGGACAAGAAAAATCTTGATTCCACAATAGCCATAGAGCGATCTTGTAACCGAGACATAAATCAATACAATGAACCAGGAGTAGGTCGATCTTTACCTCCACGGTGAGGGCAGAAGCTAGGTACATCGTGTGTACCAATCTAGTCCCTGATTTTTTTACTCGCCTAACTCCACACCTCATGTAAGCCACCCCCATATGTCGTCTCAACCCTACAACAATGGTGCAGGCGGGCATGCATGCCGACGACCGATAGCGAGCGACCCTATGGTTGCAGGAACTAGACGGTGGCAATGGTGGGTAGAGTCATGGAGGGCGTCACGCGAGTGCAGGGGATGGGAGATCGTCGGGTGGGGGAGAGCTGGAGGTGCAAAATCTAGGTATGCAACTCAATATAGGATAAACATGACATATCTATCTATGCTACTAGTAGGAAACTAAGAACAATCTCTTACAGTGAAGATAAGTGAGCATACGACACCGTTTTGGTTGCAATCTCGGCGCTGATACTCACGAGGGAGTATCTTTTTAGGGAACGTCGGAACGAGGGGGGGTCGATCATTATAACACAGTGAAGTAGTCGAAATAGACATTCGCAACAACGCCGGTGAAGAAGTCTGGTCGTGCAAAATGTGTATTCCCGAGAAAGCTTATCGACTCTTTTCCTTTGTCACCTTTAGGTCTTCTCCACCCCGCTTCTCGGGTGCACTGCGAACCAGGATATGTCAACCTTTTGCATCCACTGATGCACAAAGACATGATCAACGGATTACTTACAGAGACAATAACCTAACCATAGATATACTTTGCGCCAGATGAATTCAACACATACACAATCTCTCTCTCCCTTGATGATAGCTCGATGTTTGTTCAAGAACTAATCATTGCATGCGGATAGCCATCGTCGTCGAGGACCAGGTGCAGTGCAGGATCAGCCGTACGATTCAAGGAACAAAGGAACATCCTTTCGTATACAAATGTTCAAGGGGGAACGCACTTGAACATGGACATCCCAAATCTAGCAGTCACAGTCAGAAACGTCAAGCAAATATGCTACCTGAAAACGTCGAACATACACAGCTGGAAATCGTAAGTTAAACGCCGTCCATTTCTTCAGAAGCTGTCAAGCAAATACCACATCTCCAGAGATGATCACTCAAACAGATATTGCCAATGAAGGATCTATATAGTTAACTAATGATACAAAGTAAGAAAAAGTAGCCATACGTGTCTGCGCCTACATATAATCTTCAGATTCGCCCGTAAGATATGGTGCGGCTGCACATGTGCACGCTAGCTACCCGCTTAATTCAGATGACCTTTTGCTGAGTCCCCTCCCTCCTGCAACGGATCAATCACTAGCAGTAATGCTATATATACACACACAGAAACATCACAAGATCATCACACAGTTAGCCATCAAAACCAAATCTCTCAGACACTGAAAAAAACGAACAAACACACACAAGCAGGAACACACAGTTTCCAGACTAGAAGCTCGCCTACGTGCAGATAAGCTCGTCAGATTTGTAGGGGCATCCATCGACAGTTATCGATATGGCACCAGCTCCAGCTCAAGCTATCGCGGTGGCGTTGCTCGCGTTCGCCTGCTGTGGTTTGGCCGTGGCCGCGGACAAAGCACCGATCAAATGGCTGAGGGCGCACGCGACGTTCTACGGCGGCGCCGACGCCTCTGGCACCATGGGTGGAGCTTGCGGTACGGCAACCTGTACTCGGCAGGGTACGGCACGCGGACGGCTGCGCTGAGCACGGTGCTGTTCGACGGCGGCGCCTCGTGCGGGCAGTGCTACAAGATCGCGTGTGACCGCAAGCTGGCGGACCCGGCGTTCTGCAAGCCCGGGGTCACGGTGACCGTCACGGCCACGAACCTCTGCCCGCCTAACGACGCGCTCCCGAGCGACAATGGCGGATGGTGCAACCTGCCGCGCCAACACTTCGACATGGCGCAGCCGGCCTGGGAGAAGATCGGCGTCTATAAGGGTGGCATCATCCCCGTCATGTACCAGAGGGTTCCCTGCGTGAGGAAGGGCGGGGTGCGGTTCAAGATCGTCGGGAAGGATTACTTCAACCTTGTTACTGTGATGAACGTCGCAACCGCCGGCTCGATCAAGTCCATGGATGTCAAGAGCTCTGGTTCAGATGATTGGTTGGCAATGTCCCGTAACTGGGGAGCAAATTGGCAGTCCCTAGTGCTTCTTTCCGGGGAAGCGCTCTCGTTTAGATTGACTAACACAGATGGGCAGACGGTTGAGTTCAAGGAGATTGTGCCAAGCGGATGGAAGTTTGGGCAAACATTTGCGAGCAAAATGCAGTTCAAGTGATCACTCTCAGCAGACCAATTCAGGACGTGACTGTTTATCACGCGGGAAATGGCTGAAATTAATTTATTGATGTGTGGTGTGCTCAATAACATTTATTATTTAAGCACCACTTGTGTATATACATATATGGATTGATTGGTTAGGGCATGTGCATCACACATTGTTGTATCTGTTTAACCTGTTGTATACATTTGTAATTTTATTAGTATGTTTGTATATATCGAATGAGAGCGATAACACCGATTTACCTTTAATTTACACGTTTGAACTATCTTGGATGCGCCAAGATGGTTTCTTCGAAATGGTATGTAAGGAATGGACATCGGTGACTACAGGAAGAACACCTATTGAGAATGGCAAAATATAATTAGACATCTTAGACAATACCTACGTGGTTGGGCTAAGAACATGAGTGGGGAGTATAAGCAAAACAGAGACAAGCTTTCGGCCCTAATTGATGAACTCGACATCAAGGCGGAATCCTCTCCTCTAAGCGTGGCCATGATGAAAGCCAAAAAGGAGGCAGAGGCCTACTTAGCTAATTTGAGGCGTGATGAAGAGTCCAAATGGGCTCAGCGTGCTAAAGTTAGACATATTAGAGAGGGTGGAGCAAACACAAAATACTTTCACTTAATTGCTAATGGTAAACATCGTAAAAAGAGATATTTTCAACTCGAACAAGATGAATGAACGATTGTTGGGGAAGCAAATCTAAAAGTCTTTATTTCGGAATATTATAAGAAACTATTTGGTGCGCCGGTGCCAAATTATTTCTCTATGATAGAAGGTAGAACTGATGATATGCCCCAAATCTCCCAAACCAAAAATAGTATTCTTACTTCTGACTTTACGGAGAAGGAAGTTCTAGAGGCCATTTCAAAAATGGAGCATAATAAAGCTGTAACACCCCAATTTTCTTGGACATAGAATTGTGGTGTTAAACTAGAATTTTCAAGAATAGCAAAAACACTTGTTTGATTTTAGCCAACTCTTGCCTGCTTGTTTTAATTAGTTTCTTTAGCCCAATAGTCTTGTTTTAAAATTTTAGGATCACTTTTGAAAAACTTCTAGTTTAGAATTGAGTGGCCATGATCTTCATATTAGTTAGAACATAGCTAATCTAGATCCCTAGATTAAGCAACCCTTATGTTGTTTTGGAAATGCACCTCGACCATCTTATTCCTTGAAACTTCTATTTTTACTTATTGCTTGGTTTCATTGTTTGAAAACTTGGTTTAGCAAAAACCATCTAGGTTTTTAGACCTACTCAAAACAGTGACCATTTGGTCATTTACACAACTTGCTTGTTTTTAAAATTCTTTCTTCATTCTTTTAGCATTGCAAACTTTTGCTTCACCTCAATTAGATCATCACTCTCATGTTTGTGCTTAGCTCCTTGTGTTGACTTAGTTTAGACTTGTTAGTTTATTTAGTAAAACAAACTAGTGTCAACTTAGAACCCTAAATCTAACAAAAACCAGTCCCTCTCTCTCACCTTCAACCACCTCTCTCACCTCTGACCAGAGAGAGTGTCCTAGTCAGCTAGGACCCACGTGTCATACCCCCATCACCTCTCTTCTCCACTCATCACTCACTCTCCTCCACCGTGGCCAATGGGAGCTCACTCCCCTCTCTCCCTACTGGCCAAGACACGTCCTCCCGACCATCTCGACCTGCCCACTCCCTCACCGCCCATCCCAGCCAGTAGCATCGCCCCTCTCCCTCTCTTTTGCTCCCTCCCCACCGAAACCCTAGAAAACTACCCCCCTGTCCTAACCCGAGCTGTGCTCATCCCACTGCCCTCACTCTCCCCCCATAGACGCACACCAACCCTCTCTCCTTCCCCACGAAGCCACGCTCGAGCCCGAGTTCTCTGCTTCCCGAAAACGAGGTTTTCAACACGGCCACCGCCGGCGTCGAGCAACAATTGCCGGCGATTCTTCCCTCCATTCCCCGCCATTTTTGGCCCAAGAAGCTCCCCTTGTCGAGGCCTAACTCCCCCCTTCTCTCGTTTGCCCAGGCTCGCTGTGGAGCTCGCCGCCGTCATCCACCCGAAGAAGCACGCCGCCGTCGCCGCCATGGATTCCGGCCACCTCCGTTGACGCCGCATGCGCCCGCGCCCCTCCCTCGACCTACTCCACCTCCCGCAACCCTCCGCCGCTGCATGCAGAGCCCCTAGGTGAGCAAACCCGCCGCCACCATTTTTCCCGACCTCGGGCTCGCTCCCGCGCCGTCACGATGGAGGCGATGAAGGGGAGCCGTCGATCTGCGGATCGACGGCCCAATTTGAATCCCACGTCGCAGGCTATCTACCACGCACAGCGCTGCGCCGCGCGCGCAGAGGGGCTGGCCCAGCTCGCCCCGCAGGCCAGATCTGTGCTGGCCTCGGCCAGATCCGGCCCATGCGCAGCCCATTTCTTTTTTTACCCGTAGCTTTTATTCTTTTCTGTTTCTGTTTATTGTTTGTGTTTAGTTTAATTAGTTTGTATTAGATCTGTTGATGCATGTTACTTAGGAGTATTTTTAGTGGATACTTTGGTGTTTTCCTAAAACATGCAGAGCTAGTTTGGTTAAAAAATAAAAGTTATTTTGTGTTGCACATTTAGTCTTGTAGAAAGTTTGCATTTCACTCTTTTTAGGATATCTTGAGCTAGGAGTGTCCTTTTGGAGTAAATCCAATTTGTGCAGAAAGATAAAATTCATATCTTTATGTAGAATATACTTTTGCTTGCAGGAGTTTCCTAAAAATAGAGTTAGAGTCTTTTTAGTTTCAGGACCAGCAACACTTGGGGCATTTTTAGCTCTCAAATGGAAAGTGTTTTGGGTGCAGATCCAATTTTCCTAGTTTAGTATGACTTCTAGAAGTACTGTGTTAAAAGGGCGTCGTCGACTTCCACTGCAGTTGGCGAGTTCTCGTCGACGAGGGCGAGCAGCCGCCGCCGGTCGTTCGGGTGGACGCCGAAACTCAGGAAGCTCACTTTGCAGTCGGACAGAACAGGGGATTTGTTTTTTCGTTTCAGGCAATGTTTGACTTGCGGTGGCATAAATAGTAATATTTACCAGCTCGCGAGGGTAAAATCGGAACTTTAAAAAACGTACCGACCATCACCTCTAGCTAGTAGAGATTGGTACTAAGCCGGATAGTGACACAAACCAATTATTTTATTCCATACGTATACGTACATAGGCATACTCAATCACAAGTTACAACAACATTGCAGGTACGAATCAAGATATAAACTGATACAAGGTCATTGGAGAAGAGATAAAATATAGCCCGTTATGTCAAAGTGAGACACCTCTCATGCACCTAACGTTCCCGCGATGGATCATCTCGCACACGCGGCGCTGAAACCGCAAGCTCTGAACTCCCAGTCTCAGTGTCACGCGTCACGGCGATATCTGCAAAACCGGCGCAAAGTTCTGAGCCCTGAGCTGCTCATAGAACATGTCGATGAACTGCTCGGCCCTATAGTCGACGTCAAGCTCAAGCCCATAGCACGCCCACCCATCAGCCTCATCTTCCTCCTCGTCAACGAGCTCATGCTTCTCCTCCTCTGTCGTGTCCGGTGACCCATACGAGGCCCCACGGGAGTCCCACCCGCCGGCACCGCGCTTCAGCCGTGATCGGAACCTCTTTGCCGCGAGGAGGAACGCGGGGCTAGGGCTGTCGCTGAACGAGAACTCGTGCCCCGCTAGCGCACGAGGTGGCCAGTATGGCGCCAGGTGCCTCTTGCTCTTCCCGTGGTAGGAAGATAGGACGGCGAGGGTTCGCTTCGCCACCCTACAAACGACTCGGCGGCGGTTCATGAAGAGGTACTTGAGGTAGTCTGCAGCGACGGCGAGGAGGCTGCGTAGACGCCTCCCAGTTTGGAGCTAGAGCGCCGGCGCGGATCTTCTTCCATGCCGTCGCACCAGCCGAGAGTTACATGCATGTACTCCGTATAAGGTAGCTAGTGCAATAGCAAGAGGAATTTATGTCCTCAGATGTCCTTGCTTCGACATGCTTTTATAGCTTATACGTTGTAGAGCACTATCGATCGAGAGAGAGAAGAAAGTCATAGGTGAACAGTGGTGGCAGAATTTCGGGGGGCAAGAAAGGCTAATTTAGGTGTGCCGGGGAAGCTTTTCTGTTTTGTCAATCTATTTTGTGATCAATTTGTATAGGGTTAATGGCCAGGACACGTAGGTCATATGCAAAGTAGAAACTCCCATGATCAAAACTAAAATCAAAATCTAGGTGTTCTTGCTTCAATGTTCTAAACCGAACATGGAGAAGAGACTATAAAATTGCTGCACTAGCCATCTAAACCAAAAGTTCAAACTTATGAAAAGGGGTTAGACAATATATTTATATTCAACACTCCTCACGTGCAGCCTATTTTAGTCTTTAGTGTGCGATCGGTGCAAGCCGCGAGTAGGATCTCGAACTGGAGACCTTTTGGCTCTTTGGCTCTAACACCATATAGAATTGATGAACTAGTCATTTAAATCAAAAGTTAATTGATGAAAAGGGGTTAGAAAAAAATTATATTGAACAAAGACGACACAAGAGAAACCATATTTCCACAAGGAAAAATGGTGGAATTGCTGATAAAAAAACAACGAAGATTACACTGTTGGTTTTCTCTGACAAAAATAAAACATGAGCACAAATTGTCTTGGCCATCACGATTGCGAGTACGCGCGGCTACGTCAATTTTTCATGCCAAAGCAAAGCACACTTGTCATTACATGTCAAACCTTCACAATGCTGCACGCCACGCATGGCCCACAGGCAGACGGCTGGCGTGCCATGCATGAGGCCAGTGGGGAGTTACTTAAGGAGAAGATGCTGAAGAAGGGCCAGAAGACCAGGGTTCTAGCCAGCTCGATATCGCATAGAAGCACATTTGCATGCAGCTGGGCGCACCGAGCTTAAATCCCTACCTTGCTTGCTCTCACCGCTAAGTCGCTAACTGAAGCTAAATTGTGCGCTGTATTCACTAGTCCAGCTGAAACGATTTTTCTAGCCGGTTATACAACAAAACAAGGCATATGCACTCATTGAGATAGATAAACTAATGTGGCAAATAGGGTAGTTACTAAAGGATATCCTGATACTCACTACGAAATGCGGCGGAGCTAGAACAACATGGGAATAACATATATATATGGACACGGCGATCCGGGTCAAGGGTGCGGATGCATGAGAGTCCCCGCAAAAATGAATATATGAACTCTTAGTCTCCCGCAAAAATAAATGCATGAAAGTTTAGTCCCTGCAATTATGTTTAATTAATATGAGTTTAGTAAATAATATATTTTCAAAACTCGTATTAATTACACATAATTAGAAACCCAATAATACATAGACGCACATAGTACGGACAATAAACAATCATGAAATCACACTATTAGCTTTATAAATGATTTGAATCTCTGACATTCATAATGAACGGGTTACAACTCTTATAATAAGTAGATAGCAAATCTGAACTCTATTTTTCACATGTATAAATTTGTTTTCATAATGTGCCAAATTATACAATATATTAATATATAAAACCCATGTAATTATAGATCCACTACCACAAGCAAATAAGCTGGAGTCACTTCCTTGGTGACAATGAAGTGCGCTATGTGAGGAAGCAAATTAAACAATACAATAGAGACACGGTCATAAATGAAGCTATGCCACGAGTAATTAAGAAGGAAAACATTTCAACTACACAAATAAGGCATTCATTTGTTGTAATAGAAGATAGGTCAATGGAAAAACCGAAAACACAAAAAATGTTAATATATGGAAAGACAAATGGATAGGGCGAAGGGAGTGACAAAATATTCGGTAATTTTTGAAAATTAGAGTAAAATCAGCTTGCTTGTAACCATTTTAACAACACCATTGTATCCAATTAAAACATCATACAAGGCTGTCAAATGAATAGAGGATCAACTAACCTCGAGTATGCCTTTAATTGTTTATATCTAATACTTACTAAAACAAACTCCATAAAATTTACCCAGAGAATAGGTTCAAAAAAAATTACCCAGAGAATAACACGAAAAGCCTGGACAAGTGGAGTAGTAGAAGTCCATGATAAGTGCAAAATCCCATGGGATACATTGTGAGTCACAAGACCACAATGGTGTTGATCTATTGTCACGGTCTTTACCAACATAAAAAAACAATCGGTGGGAAGTCATATCTACCAAAACCTATTTATGTTTCTACTAAATTAGATATTTGATTTAATGAAAACATTACAGAATATAAATAAGTGTACCAAACTTAGCCGCACAAACGCAGAGGTTACACTGCTATTTATATTAAATAACTTTTAAACATATGGGATGCTCTAAGAAATGAGCATCTTTCTTCGTAGTGAGATCAGTGGAAAGAATAGGAAAGGTGATTTCACTCTATTTCTGCTGAGAACTAGGTCTATCACAAGATATTTTTTTGGGACGCTAACTCTGAAAAGAGACATTTTCTATGCTATCTTTCAACTCAGATTAAATACGGTCGAGCGGCTCTGAATCGAATCCCGGGGGCAAAATAAGAACAACACCGACATTCAACCCTTTATGTCAACAACTAGCAAGAACTTGCTTCAATTGCATTTCATAGGGAATTCGAAGACCGTCTAATTTTGTGAAATGGATTAGTTAAAATCCCCTAATAGTATCTGCAAGACCACGCACTTTCCTGCAAAAACGGTAAAAGCTTCTGCCACAAAGAAAGGTTGTCATAAGGAACACTTGATTTTTGTTGTCTTTCTACAATTGAACGGTCCTCCTTCGATAATTCATCCAACCCAAGATCTTTGTAACATTGTAAACTTTTCGTAACTGCTTGCATAGTTTCATAATATTTGTTGCCAATACCATAGTTGAGGTTGAATCTAAAGTATCTTATGTTGGGTAAATACCAGTTGATTCATGTTTCATGATATAACATTGTACAAGCCAGTTCTTCGCATCAAACGGTATTTGTAATAATTGAGCAGTTCAAGAGAGTACGTCAATTAATGCGATTTCGATGGAAGTAACGTAACAACTCAGGTGCATATGCACCCATGTGTCAAAGTTGATTTCACATTCATGTCCACAAGACCACAACATAACAGTCGAAAAGCTCGTCCTTCACAACAAATTGTAATAGTTATGCAGTTGAACATGAGAGTACACCAGTCCCAAATGTACAAATAAAGTGATTGAACATATATACCGTGCTCAAGACTAAGAGTAAGGCATCACCCATAATTTATGTAAGTACTTTGTAGATGGGAGTAACATAACAACCCCTCCCGGGACCAAGCGCCACATCAACGCATCCCAAATCAAAACCTCGACAGAATATTTCAGATCACAATTAATGTCCCTAACCGTTTGATCTTCCTTCATGACAACGATCTAGTGGATGACAGTCCTAGGTTGACCTCGACGGTCTCCTCGTTGTCCTCGCGGTCGAGGGACGGCAAGACGTGGGCTTTAAACCACCTGCGACGATCGGGCAGCCCACGGCGAGATCGCTGCAGGCCACGGTGGCGTCGGTCTTCATGTACAGGTGCTGCACTAGCGTGCCGTCATCGGCGGAGGTGGCAACGCTGCGCGTGTAGGAGAGGCTGAGTTGACACCGGGCGTCCCTTGCTACCCAGAACGAGGGCCCATCGAAGGTCGGGCCACGAGGCCGGATGCAGAACGCCGAGACGGTGCGGACGATCATCTCGCGCTCCTCATCCAGCACGCCCATCATCTCTGGCTCCACCTCAAGCACGTCCATTGTCTCGGGCTCCTCCTCCGACACGTCGATCGTCTCGCGGTCCACCACCAGCACGATCAGGTAGCGGCCGGCGATATCCTGGCGGCTGTTGTCGTCGGAGTCGCCGATGCAGTCGACGGCGACGATGTTGGCGCCGTCCTGGAGGTGGACGGTGATGGTGTCTCCGGACATCACCCCGTTTGTGACCGGCCAGTCGTGCGCGCTGACGAAGTGGCAGAGGAGCTCCGCCGTGGAGCCGACCAAGCCGCATTCATCGTGGGGGCAGCGGCACCGTCCGCGGCGCACGCGGCTACGGAGGTGGGGTCCGTAATAGTCCGGCCAGAGGTCGCGGCCGTAGTCCCGGCGGGAGCCGCGGCAGGCGACCTTGCCGCAGCACAGGTGGCACCTCCCCGCCGGCAGCTCCAGCATGTCCCGGCAGAACGAGCAGATCACGTGCCCGGCGCCGCACTGGAAAACAAAACACGCGCAATCAGCACGGCGAATAGACAGATAGATTGCTTCCGATCGATGAATAGATTGGAAGATTGGGTGCGGCACGCGTGTAGGTACGGTGGTACCTGGAATGTCGGCGGCGCTTTACTACTGAGCGGGAGGAAGCAGATGCCGCAGTCGTTGGACTCGGCGTCGTCATCTTCCCGCTCCGGCGCCTTCCTGTTCGCGGCGGCGATGCGCATGCATGGCGGCGCCATGAGTACTAGTTGGCCGCCGGCTAGGTTAGGAAGTTCGATTTGGCCTTCCAATCTCTTATCTGTTTCGTATTTATACCAGTCAATGCGTGACGCTTTCCCTCAAGGAAACGCGGGTGAATCTATAGCGTCGCCGTGTGTTTTTAAAACTCGGTCTGAAAAAATATTATTTCTCAGTCAAACTTTTTTTTTGAATTTATTTCTCAGCCATCAACCTTAAGTCAGCCTACGGTCGTTTTGTTGATTCCGCGTACGATGTGTGGCATAATTCTTCTACTCGTATTATTTTTAGGGGTATGTGTGGCATAGTTTTTTTTTTTTGAGATAAATGTGTGGCATAGTTGTGCACGTATGTAAGGTGGGTCTACTTGGGCTTTTGTTGGGGGAAACTTGTAATTCTAATATGTAGGCTGAACATAAATTGAAAACACCAGGTCGGTGGGATTTCATAGCACCATTAGGAGACACCTTTCTCTATCTTCAAAAGAGAGAGGCCAAAACCTTGGCCAAGCTTTAGAGAAAATCAACAAGGGGTACTATATGTTGGAAACAATATTGCTTGCAGGCAAGCAATACTGTCTCACATCTCTTTCATAAAAAAATATCTCATCCGGAAGTTTATTTTAATGTGCATCTGATGACATAATTTTTGTTGCATAGAACTTCGACTTTACTGATAATACTAGGGAACTTAGCGCGGCATCGCCGCGCGTGTGTGGGTAAAACTCTAATATGAAAATTTGGGCATTTTTTTTGTATATTTGGAAGCTAACGGATTCGAAAGAAAGTTCACGTCTAAAAGATTGTCTAGATCCTTAAAATTGGTCAAATTAGCAAGTTATTTGGATTTGAATTATTTTCACGTATGTAAAATGGTTAGGCTTTAAAGATATTTAAATTTTAAAAATATGCAAATTTACATGTCGCGGGCGTGTTGTTATAATTCAAATTTGAGAGTGTATAAATTAGAATATCGTTCTGAAAATTATCGAAATTCAAAAAAAGGATACGGTTTAATTTTTTCAGATTTTTAAAATTGTTCGGTTTGGGAAGTTATTTAGATTTGTTTTCTTTTACTTTGTAAAATGGTGGCTATTGAAAGTCGTTTACAATTTGGAAACATCTAAATTTGAATCTATATCATATGGCATAAGTGATGTTTTCTTTTGTGATATTTCTATATATTTTTTCAATTTTTTCCGGTGGGTAGTTTTAAAGTTAGTGAATGTGTGGCATTATTTATTTTTTGGAAACATGTATAAGTTAGTAGGGCCCACATGAAAGAAAATAATAATTTTCTGTTTTTTTCCGGATTTTCCTATTTTTTTCTCGAAACAGGAAAAACTGACAGCCTGGGCCCACGCTGACGTCAGCGGTGCCCTAGGCTGCCACTGCCGCGGCGGCGACCACAGCGCCGCCGTCGAACGACGGCGAGCCAGGACGCACGCCTCAGCGAGGCAGACGCGCATGGACGCGCGGTACCCGCACGCGGCGACACGCCGCACTCGTGTGGTAAAATTCAAATTTGGGAATGTCGACATTTAAAAGTTGTGCAAATTTGGAAATCATTGGAATGCAAAGAGAGCGTACCTTTTAAAATTGTTTAGAGTTCGAAAAAAATTCAAGTTGGAAAGTTACTTAGTTCTAAATTCTCTTCATGTTTGTAAAATGGTTAGATTTGAAAGGCATCTAAAATTTCGAAGTGTTCAAATTCGTATGCCGCGTTATTGTGGTAATATTCAAACTTGGAAAATGTCCAAATTCTGAAAGTGCGCAGATTTGAAACTTGTTAAAAATTGTTCAGGTTTCTGGCTAAAAATTGTTCAGGTTTCGAAATTTGTTCAAATTGGGAAGTCTTTCAGATTCGATTTCTTTTCACGCTTGTGAAATGGTCAGATTTGGGAGACGGTTAATAGGTTTAAAGTTTGATCGTACGCCGTAAATAATCAGCATTTGTGTTTTTGATCGTTGTGATATATTCTCTGTATTATTTATGATGGGTGTAGTTAAAGTTACTGGTTTTGCAGCATTTAGTAATTTTTGAATTGTTTAAATACCCTAGAACAATATCTGTAAAGTGTTTTAAATTACTTGAAGCATGTTCTGTTTTATATTTTGGTTTTTGATTCAATTATATTTATTTGGAGAATAAGTGTAAACCAACCATTTATTGGTATTTACATTTGTGATATTCTTATTTTGATATTTTGAAGCACATGATATAAATGGGTAGTTGTGTTTAAAAGATTTACCCAACTCTATTTAAATAAGATGTTTTGTACCAAATTATTATATTGGGTATGTCATATTGAATGCTAATACTGATATTATGTTTCCGGATTATATTTGAGTTCGAAAGAAAATTATGAAATACATATTTTACAAAATGACGTAAAGGTATCAAATGAGGCTTGATCTATTATTTTGAAGTTACTGATTTTGCAGCATTTAGTAATTTTTGGAAATTGTTTAAATACCCTAGAACAATATCTGTAAAGTGTTTTAAATTACTTGAAGCATGTATCAAATGAGCTTCTATGTATTATTTTAAAATATTAAGGTGTGAAATAGTTTGGAAAAGGTTCCAAAGTATGCAAAACGGCTATTTTGATTTTACAATTTTTTGAAATTGGTCTAGATTGATTTGGAGCTGGTTTGGTAAATTTCAAATTTGGAAAATGTCTATATTCAGAAGTTTTTCCAAACCCGAAAATTACTGGAACTCAAAAAATGTGCGCTTAAAGAATGTTGTGAATTTAAAAATTATCTGTGTTGGAATGCATTCAAATTTTTGACTTGAAATGGCCAAATAGATTTTAAAAATTGTACAAAGTTGGAAAAGATATTGAAGTGCACCCTAGAACATAAGATCGATTTAAATGGAGTTGGTATGACTAAGAGATGTCATTTCCACATACTCCATATTTGACATGAGACGAACGGAGTAGTCTTTTGGAAAAAAAAATAACAAATACGGAGTAGTCTTTTGATTTCGAGCTACCATCGTCACCAGACATCATGAGTTCGTGACAGTACGGAGTAGTCTTTTGATTTCGAGCTACCATCGTCACCAGACATCATGAGTTCGTGACAGAGGCAGAGAAAAACCATTGAGCTGCAGGACAACAACACTAACGATCAATCCGAGACTCAAGCCTGCATGAGAAGTCACATGTACACACTGCAAGACCAAGAATGTCTGAGAAAATTATAAGAGCCTACTGAGTATGTTTACACTTAAATTCCTGATGGCAAAAGTAGAAGCGACGCATGCAGTACACATTACTAAAAAGAAAATTCAGCTAGTCCCTTCTGGGACATCAGATAAACTTGGAATGTTGTAGGAAAAAGAAACACCAACTTCGTTCAAGCAAAATATAGAACGGTTCAAACATTCCAAGCCTCCAAGGCAGGGTCACAATCCTTAAGAAACTTACTAATTAACTGATTGTATATACATACTAATTAATCAAGATAGTGCCCATTCATAAAGACGATAAATAATTTTTCATTTTTTGCTCAGTTGATGAAACTTACTCTTTCTACACTGCACAGAAGAAAAGACGCCCCATCGTAAAAAAAAATGCATGCACCCACTATTATTTTAAATTATCCAGAACTTAGACAATATCCAAAAATAGCTGAGATGTCACTCGAGACAATGACCATACACACCATAAATCTTAAATGATCCTCCAGAATTTCTAACACATAAGAATTCAGAAGACAAAATATAGAGTGACTACTTGCTCACCATCTTTACATGATAAATATCACTAATGGCTTTCTCAGTTGAAAGGCAAGTTTCTTGTGTGGTAATCTAAATTAACGCTTTCAAGCAGAGTTTTACCCAGATAAAGTGAGAGGTTGTTGCACACGAAAAAAATATAATATCCGGTAAGAAAGTACAAAAAATGAACTCAAAAGTTTAACTTTCCAATATTCATTGCAGACCCTATGCATGTTATATAGTAATTGTCATTCTTCTTTTTGACCATCTATGTTACTTCAAATATATTAAATTCAGAATTTCTAACACAAGCATATTATATATATCAAATTAGTTGCAATCTACAACAATCTTTCAGACGCAAAAGATATAGGAATGAGTGAATGGTGATCTCAAATCATATCATGCCTGGAATACATTCGAAGGCGGATGGACAAAAGAAAATTTTCAATAATAGGAAAACTGCTGAATGTGCGGAGAAAAAAGCAAATGTAATTAATTGCTCACATCATGGACATGCCGTCAAGAAATCAGCATGCCGTGCCTTTCAAAAAAAAAAAAATCAGCATTCATCATACTGAGCTGGTAAATTCATACTAAATTTATTCATGATATTAGATATTTCCTGGATGCAATTGGCTGAAAGATGTTGATCTGTACACTGTGAAACATACCACGGGGGTCCTATATGCTGGTTCCAAACTCACTTGCTACTGATCAGTTATCATTATATGCCTACCAAAATGAATCCAAAAAAAAGACATCCGATCTTCAAATCCTAGAATAAACCAAGACTGAATCCACCAATCTAATTCATGCTAGGTGTGAGTGCTGTTACAACAGGGCAGAAAATCGAATGAGTTGCCTGCAAGCAGGTGGTAGGCCAGTGCGGAATGGGGATGCAGTGGTGTCTGGGCGGTGCCGGCTGCCTCCCTATCTGCTTCCGGCGTCTCTGCTCTACTTCAAACGGCGGCAGCTATGTCTGTATGCTGTAGTCGGCATCCTTCTCATCTGTCTTCAGCTGCAAACAGGCAAATGTTTTGTAAACAATAGAGCAGAACGGAGCTGCAAATCAGGTGCGTTGTGCTACAAATGAGAATAAAATAATTTATAATTTTAACAGGAATAGTCTATGCAGTAGGAGCTGAAAATAAAAGGAGCAGTACGTGGACAACAGAATAAGAGAGGCAAGACAATAAGAAAACTACAGAATTGGCACAAACATAACCAATGGAGTCGATACATCTTATATCCCACTACAGAACACATCAATTTCTTAATTCGATCGGCATACCGTTTACTCGATCCATTACTTTGACCTGAAAGTAAATCTGGTTGGAGAACAGGACACAGCAAAACACCTAACGTACTGCAAGCAACGATACCAAAAACAAATTGGACAGCCTAACGAATTAGAAACTGCATCTAACTCTATGCATAATGGGAAATCAGAATGAGTTTTTCCATTCACCTCGAACCAGCACTTCGTATGGAGCAGCAGATCCACATAAGAGCAAATAACGGTGGTAACTGCAAACGAACGATAGGCACGATCAACCTCAATCAGCCGGATCCAACCAAAGAAAACTGAGAAAAAAGTGGAGTAAAAGAAGAGGATTCAGGCGCATCCTACCTCAACCAGCGTCGGATCCCTGCGGTGGCGTCGCTCCAGACGGGACGGCGGGCGCGGCGACAAAGCTGGCGGCTACCAAATCGATGGGAAGAACAGCAGAGATAGCTGCGAGATCCAAACTGAAGAGGCGATGCGAGTCACAAGCAGCGGAGAAGTGCAGAGAGAGAGAGATCAGAGGTCGTGGAGGGAGAGACACCTGAGGGCATGGGCTGCTGGAGGTGCTCGTGGCACAGAGGAATGGCGATGGAGCAAGGGGCCCGGCGTTGAGGCGCCGCCGCCGTGAATCTCATCGTAGGCTCCTGGTCTCCATCCTCGCCGTACGCCCCTGGAGAACCCCCACGCGATCCTCCTCGCGGCTCTGGCTGCGGATCGAGCGTCGGAGACAAAGGCCGCCGCCGCGGCCGCTCCAGCGACCAACACACGGCGGCACCGAATCCGGGCCGTGTGCACCGTTCCGGCAAGCGGAGCTGGGGGAGGAGGGGGAGGCGGCGACGGCAGAGCCCGTGGTGGGCCGAGATTGGAGCGGGGAGGGGCGTAGCGGCAGGGCGGTGCGCCGGCGGCGAGGGCGACGCCCGGCGTCGCGGGAGAGAAAGAGGAAAATGAGGGATCCGTGCCGGTTTTGCAGAAAAGTCCCAGACGTTTTCAAACAATGCGATTAGGTCCTTTGCGGGGGTTTTCTGCAAAAGCGTGGGCGACGTGGCGACGCGCGATTGGAAGAAACTCCGCTGCTACATTAATACTGTAGCAGCGGAGGATGCGGGAGACCTGGGCCGTCCATTGCCCCGATCGGACGGCTGTGGCTAATCGGGCGACGTGGACAACGGGTCTGGCCACGAATCCAACCAACTTTTATATATTAAGGCATATGGTCAAAGTTAGATCTGAAATTATGAAACGACCTTGTATTTAAAAACGTATTGACATTCGCCAGTTGTATGGAAAGAATCACATTAACTGCTTGCATATTGGTATGGTATTTTCTCTTTACTATAATTAAGTTGTTTCCTCTTTTGTAACCACATTTATGTAACCATAAAATCTCGTCCTATCATTTTCAATATCTAGTGCACACTTTGCCCTTGTGCTCTTAGTGCACCTTCATTTGGCACAAGCGATGTTTTTTTTTTGAAACTATTCGAGCTTTATTCTCCTTGTTCATGGTCATTTCGCAACTTTGCTGGGTATACCAATATTTCATATGCATGTATATATCTTACAATTAGCTTTTTGCCTTTTATGCCCGAAAAATTATATCAATGTTCGTCCCAAGCCATCCGGTGTCCTTCCCTTCCCACCTACTTCCTTCGTCCTTAAATAAGTGAATGTGTGAAAAATTTAAGACAGACTATAAAGTGTACTCGAAAATGTATTGGATAGGTCCAAGCCACCATCTTTCCTATTAAAATTCTCTATTTTCAATTAGCCATGCATGTTGAAAATAAGAAAACCATGTGCTGAATGTTATTGGGCTCGACTCCCTTGGGAGTTGGGGTAAGAGAACCATTTTTCCTACTTTGAAGTGCATTGAGAATATAGAAGTAAACTCTTTGTGGATAAATTTCGAATTATTTGAGGAACGGAGGGAGTAGGCCGAAGCCCTTCTGGGCTGCTTCCCACGTTGCACAATACAAAAGGCTCAAATGGCTCAAATGGCCAAAACGTACCGGCCCAGCCCAAGAGAACTGTCTCTTCCTTCCATTCGCTGTGTCGCTCCTGCTGCTATGGTCCTCCCCATTCCCAACGCGCAGGACCGGAGCCAACGGAGCGCCGCTCCGCCGCACGCACGCACCCAGCCTCTAGGCCGCCGTGACGGCGCGCTGCACCGCCGGCACTGTATTCCATTTCCCCTCCCACCGCAACCAAGCCGCCCTGGTAGTCGCGACACAAGCTGCCTTGCCTGTTCCTCGACGGACTCCGGCACGGCAGCGCACGGCTGCTAATCCACCTGATTCGCCGCCCACCGCGCCACGTCGGGGCGATGGAGCAGCGGCGCGCCAGTACGATATGTCAATTTTCTTCATTTTGTTCAACTTCTTGTTGTTTTGGATTTCCCCCAATTGAGAGTACAGTATCCTTTAACTGCGGCATAGCATAGATAGGATTTTTAAGCAACAACTTATTGATGTATACTGTTGATTTGTATAGGTGCAAATTGAAGAAGTTGCCACTGGTATAGAACTAATGGGAAACCGTATAACTAAATTGTAATGGCCTCCTTGCTCTTGCAGTGTAACTAAATTTATTAATGTAGAACTTGTTGCTACTACGGACAATTTGTTGTTTTCTTTTCATTGTAACCATCATGTCTTATAATATTCTGCTGCAAAAAACATTTTGTAATTTCGAACACCCATGTTGAAAAACCTGCCTCCGCAGCTCACCGTTTCCACTATTTGTCCACAGGAGAATAAATCTCAAGACTCCGGTCACAATGAGCCTATCGAAAACCATCAGTCTCAGTAGTGGATCAATGAAATTGTGCATTTGCTTCAGTGGGCCAATTCTGCCATCTCATTGCCACAAACACTGTGTTGCCAAACTCCTTCCAAACCTCAAGGATGCAGTGTATGATGCTGATGACCTTCTTGATGAGTTTGCATAGTACGAGCTAAAAAAAGTGAAACATATTCAGATGAGACCGCAATCTATTTCTGAACTGCTCGAGAAGATGGGTTTGTGTGAAGTGAATCGGTGGTTTGATAAATCTGTCAGACAAGAGACCAGTTCTTTTCCCAATGAGACGAAATTATTTGGTCGTGACCAGGAGCTAGAGCAGGTGATGGGATTGCTAGGTGTACTATAAATATGAGCAAGGTTCATTCCAGATGCAAGAAAGCAAATTGTGCAGTCAATGAATCAAATAGCACATCAGCAAGCAATCATGTTATTAATGGATCAGATCTACCTGTTTTGCCAATTGTTGGTAATTGGGGTGTGGGAAAGACCACTTTGGCCTAGCATATCTGCAGTCATCCACAACTGAAGTCCCATTTCAACCTAATAATCTGGATTTGTGTCTCAGATGACTTTGATGTGAAGAGGCTAACTAAAGAGGCCATGCAGTCTTGTCAGAATAAAGAGGCAACAACTGATAATTTAGATTATCTTCAGCGTGCTCTTTCTAACAGTATGAGAAATAAAAAGTTATTGATTGTTCTTGATGATATGTGGGATGACGCCATGAGGGAAAATGGGCAGTGTTGGAAGAAGTTTTGTGCACCTTTAACAACTGTGTTGCAAGGAAGTATGATACTGGTCACAACTAGATCTCAAAAGGTTGCTAAGGGAGTCCACGACATAATGAAACCAATTACATTGGATGGTTTAAAGGATGATGACTTTTGGAACTTTTTCAAATTGTGTGTGTTTGGATCTCATAGTTCTGGCAATGATCCCGAGTTAGAGCGTATTGGTTAAAGCATACTGCCAAAGTTGAAGAGTTCTCCTTTAGCTGCCAAAACTATTGGACATCTGTTAAGGATGAAGCTTCAAATAACACGTTGGAATAATGTACTAGAGAGTGAACTATGTCAGTTGAAACAAGAGTAGACTGATATTTTTGGCAGCCTTTAGACTGAGTTACATGTATTTACCATTCTATTTGAAGATATGCTTCTCTTTCTGTGCTGTGTACACCTAAGATTACAAATTCATGAAGAGCACTTTAGCTGAAAGTTGGGTGGCAGATGGTTTTGTCGAACCTCAAGCTTACAGAAAAATGCAAGATATTGGTGGTCATTCTTTCAAAAAATTTGTGGTGCATAGGTAATACATGACTTGATCCATGACATGGCTCAACTAGTTTCAGAGCATGACTGCTTCATCATAAAGAACAAGAGTGACTTCCATAAAGTCCCTGAGAATGTTCGTCAACTGTCAATACTCTCTAATAGGCAGTTTGATTGTTCCAGCTTGTTGAGCTTGCGCAAACTCACAAAGCTGCATACACTGCTGTGCAACAAGCCTTTAGGGATTAAAAAAGTAGGTTCTATGATTGGCAATTGGTGTCGTGAACTTCGACGTGTGCTTGTGGTTTTTTGATAGTACTGGTAACTTGAAGCATCTTCGGTACCTTGAGATCTCGAGAGCTTGTACTTTTAAGAATCTTCCTTCAACAATTGTCGACTATATCAATTACAAATTTTATATGTTAAGAAATGCATTCTGGAAAGCTTGCCCGGTGATTTTAGTAAGTTGACCAGTTTGCGTCGATTTGAATCATGGGAATTTCAGTATTATCCAGGGTTTGATCTAAATCTTGATGCAGCCAATGGTCAGGGACTAGGAATAAGATTGATGAAGGATATGAACCACTTCCGAGGAGATCTGTCGATATGTAATGTTGGTGCTTTAAGTTTGGATCAAGCAGCCAATGCTGAACTTAAGAATAAGGAAAATCTTCAGAAGCTCAGACTGAATTGGTTTTCGTCGAGGTACAGAGAATTAAATCAGTCCAGGCTAACAGCTGCATTTCTGCAGACTTGGTACGTGGTAAATATGCTACCCTAGCTGATTACTTCAGTTTCACTCCAGGTTCGAGGTGAATGAAGAGTTGATCCCATTGCCACCATCCAATGTCGCTACTGCGTGATGGTGCAAGGAAACGTCTGAAGATCAAAATTCATTTGTACAGCGATCTCTCTGTACTGTCATCCTATCTTTCTTTTCATAATATTTTCCTATTTTACCTCCATTTTTATTTTTCTGGTCAGTATGTGCAACCTTTCTGAACTATGTATTCTTTTTTAACCATGAAGGAGGACTGCATGTGATATATTAGAAGAGGACTAGTTGAATGCCCGGCCGTGCGTTGCCACGGTTATTATTTATTTTCACCTTTACAAGGATATTAAATAAAGCAAAGGTATCATTAGTCATCACATTTCTCAATAATTCCACCAGGGACAGTTTAGATTTAATCGAGTTTTTTGTTTTTTCTGATGGGCTTTCGCCCATTTTCAGTTGGTTGGATGAGGTGGGGGAGAGATAGGAACACAAGGGGTTATCTGCAAATATGTAATGTGGATGTTCCTGTCCGTTAGATATAAATCGAACGATTTTGGATGAAAGATGGCAGGCACACCATCATCACCAACTGTGGTTTTTATAGGAGTAGAGAAAAGCCAAAGAGCCGCAAAGAGTACACGGTTCAGTTCAGAACAAAACAGAAATAGGAGCTTACAACCCACGACCAAGCTACAAAACCAAAGGTAAAACAATACTCGGGGAGGGAGCAATGACCGGCACTTGCATTGCAAGCGATCACATACTTGCTTCACCTTTTATTTTGTCGATGATGGATTGAGTGGCTTTGTAGGCGTGTTCAAAAACTCTTCCATTCCTTTCCCTCCAAATCGACCAAATGGTGGGTAAGACAAGTGCTCAACTCCGCATACTGCACTGAACCTTGTTCCGTTCCATTGATATATAACGTTTTTGTGTTGTGTGTAATCAGGATATAAGTGGCAGTGGCATACGCAGCCCGCAAAGAAAAGCTCAAGTGGCGTATGTGAAATCCAGCAAAACTTACACGGCATACGTGGACAAGCCCACAAACACCACTGGCGTCAGCGGCGCTGCCTGCACTTGTTCCTAGTCGACATGGAACAGAACACCCCGTGCAAACCTGCTGGCCGCAACCAAAGCAGTGGCCGTTAGAATATGTATACGTGTACAAGTACACTAGATAGACTAGGAATTAGAGTACATCTTGTATTCCAAGTCATGGGCAAGTGTATTCCAAGTCATGGGCATATCTTGTTGTACACGTATACATATTCTAACATTCTCCCTCAGTCGTAGCGGGAGTGAAGCGGACAATTGCGACTGGCTATGAAGGCTGGCGCATCCGTCGTTCCTCCTCTCCGTCATCATCAACTGCGTCTCTGATGTTCTTCCTCTCTTCCCTCCCGCAGTCACAACGGGAGTGGCGTGGACGCGAGTGCCGACGCGGACGTTGTTGACTGGAGTTGTTGCCGATGTGATGCTGTAGATATTGCCATGGATGTCGATGTCGAGAGCTGGTGGTGATGTCGCCGTGGTCGATGTTGTCGTAGTTGTAGTTGTTGTAGCCGATAGCGCCGGAAGCGCAAAAAAAAAATTGCGCGGTTTTTGGTCGTAGTGTCTTGTTGTGCGGCGGCGGCGGCAGGGATCTGCGGCGGCGGCGGATTTTTGTATCATTGTGCGGCGGCGGCAGGGATCTGCGGCGGCGGCGGGTTTTTGACCAGGCGGGCGAGGCGATTGTGTGATCGCCCTAGCAGAGCGCCAGGCTGCGGCGGCGGCAAGAATATGCGGCGGCGGCGGGTATTTGTATCATTGTGCGGCGGCGGCAAGGTTTTGCGGCGGCGGCGGGTTTTTGTGTCATTGCGGCAGCGGCAGGTATCTACGGCGGCGGCGGTTTTTTGGGCGGCGGCAACGGCAAAAGACCACGTGGATGTAGACCATGGCGATAGTTGTGTTGGCGATGTAGAACTCGACGAAGATCTTGATGTAGCTGTACAGCTTGACGTAGATGTTCGGCTTGGTGTAGTTTCAGCTTTGCTCGGTACGGTCGGAGGCGGCAGCGTGTCGTAGATCTTGGTGCTGTAGTAGGAGTTGACGGAGGTCCCGGCGTGGCAGAGGCTGATCGATCTGCTGCATATGATGGAGGTATACATGTACGTTACCTAGCAATGCATGCTGATGCATGCCGTTCCTTTCCTAGTACAGGCCCCGCATGCAGCATGACGGAGGAGTTTCGGCGTGGATGTGCGGCTCGCGTGGATGTAGATCGGATCATGGGCGCGCGTGGAGACGCGGCCAGCAGCAGATTAGATCGGCATGTGCATGTCCACATGCGGGGTCTTGCGCGTCTGTGATCCGACGCCGCCCTCGTCATAGCCTGTGGTTTGTGGACGATGACACGCAAGCGGCGTCGTCGCAGATTTCTGGAAGCATGATGGCGTGAGCGCCATGTCGATGGATGGCCGCCTTTGGAGCACCGATTTTGCACCGAAGTTCACCGGAATACGTGGGATCTTGAAATTTAGGGCTTTATTTGTGTCTAATCGGATCTAATCTATGAAAAAATTCGAAATTTGATCTAATCTAATCTAAAGAACCGATCAAATCTTTGATCGAAACCGGGTGCCGCGCCCCGAGGAGAGGACGTTGATCTCCCCGGGGGCGGCGCGCGATGCGGAAGCTTTGGAAACCCTAAGATCGGCGACGTGAGTCAAACCGCTCTGATACCATGTGAGATGTTGTAGAACCCTAATATTCGCTTCACTCCCGCTACGACTGAGGGGGAATGTTAGAATATGTATACGTGTACAACTAGATAGACTAGAAATTAGAGTACATCTTGTATTCCAAGTCATGGGCTTCTTGCCCCCCAAGTTTGTACCTCCTCATATAAACCCCATGAGGGTCCAAGCAATACACAACAACAAAATATTAGGGTTCTACAACATCTCACAGGACGCCCAACCAGAGTATACCTCGTCGATACACTTGCATCAGCCCCAAAATATGTAAGTATGGATAAGAAATCACTCTTGTTTGAATACCACGCAGTTTTGATAAGATTTTGACCAAAAAATATTAAAATGGGGTAATTCGGGTTGGCAGAAATATAAAATTTTGTCTGCCGCAGTTTTGATAAGAGTGGTCACGGCTCTAACAAACATTGGTGTCACAAAATGTGACAGTGAAACAATTAGTAGCGACTTTTTTCTTTTCTTTTTCAATGGGGATATTCCGACCTCTGCATTAAAATGATTTGATGTATATGACCGCTTAATTAACTTATTCAAAGTATTGTGCAAAGATTATTACATCTTATGCGTCACACAAAGTTGAGACATGTATCAACCAACAAAGTTATTATGAAAAGCCTATGTGTTAACATGATATTTTATATGATATTATATAATTAATTTGCGAGACATATTGGTTGAAAAAGTTATGTGCAACTATTTAACTGGCGCACCCAAAATCCATGTCCTGAAGAAAGGACCATGTACGAATCCAATTCGTGGCCAAAAGAATGAGTTTTAAAAGTGATGGCATTTCACACGTGCCAACCCATAATAAAAGCATAACTTCTGCTCTTATGTGGGATTTGTCTTTCTTTGCAACCCCGTTTAGCCAATTTTCAAACAAGTTTGTAATATTGGTTGGGTAAGTGATGTCAAAAGCCATGAAAACAATGCGGCAAATGACCTGAGCCCAGTGGACAAGATATGAACAAATGCTAAACAGTAGCAATTATGTGTTCAAGTATAGCAATGAATCAGAAACGATCATAGCAAGAAATCAATGAAAGACCAAGCTTCTGGCCCAATCTTAGGGATGGCTACTCTCACCTGGAATCGAAGTCGTGACAAAAGAAACCAGTTAGAGCAAGATTCTACCGACACGTCGGGATGGCTACCCTACAGCAAAGCAAGTGCTTTGGGGTAGCTCTCATCTTCATCTTTGTTTATTTCGAGGACCATTTTTCAACTTGCAGGGCTTTGACACATAGACTGTTCCATGACGGGAAGCTATCTCGAAGGAGACCGGAGTTGCCTTCAAGCTGCCTATAGGACATATTATTCCATTCGAAAGATGCTAAATTTGTGCCGACGAATCATAAAGTAAGAGATTTTGATCCTTTGGTAAAGTGACCGAGTATGATGTCTTCTCCTTTTCTTAATCTTTTTTCTTTGGGACGGAGATAGAACACTCTTGCAATGTGGACCTAAAGAGCCCATTCTATCACAATGAAGAAACTCTAAGAGCTACTCCCTCCATTTTTAATATAAGATGTTTTAGTCTTTTTCCACATGCACATGTATTCACATATATATAGACATGTTGTATTTTGTATGTGCTCTTATTTTAGTATGAATCTAGTCAACATGCACAACACATAAAACATCTTATATTAAAAAAGGAGGGAGTAGAAAAACTAATAGCACTAAAATATACGACAGAAAAATGTAAACAATACCATCAAATGATTTAAACCCAAAAAGTTAGGAAAAGATTTACGATTAAAATGACTTCTTATAAATATAAATATAAAAATCCATGAAAATAAAACAATTAAACATATATTATAAAGATAATATATTAATAATGAGATTATATCAAGCATAGAAAACATAATGATTAGATGAAACATAGACATTAAGAATGCACACAACCGAAAACATAAAAAGAAGAAGAAAAAAGAAAGCAAAGACCGTGCCAAAGAAATCAGAGACTCGTAGTAGCAATAGCACAATCAGTGTTGACAACACCTTGACTCCTTAAAAAACTTCTCAACAACATCGCCTTCAGGAAGGTAACAGTGTACAAAAACTCGTCGTCCAATCTGACCAGCAAGGTAAGAACCTGAGTTTTACCCTGGAGCAGGTCCAAATCTCTTGATAATACCTTCAATAAGGAAATGATTGGGAACCACCATTGCCAGTTACAACCACCGATGGTTAAATTTAAGGTTTTCACCTCGGAATATAAGACACGATGCTCAGAGAGTACCGCAAAATACGAAGTCTACAAGTGTCACCGTCCCAACTCGTCAAGAAAACTGTTGCAAACGACAATCGCCTGACACACATAATTATCTCGAACTGATGCCAGTACTCCATGGGATATTCTCGACTCGACATCATGAGCATGGGAGATGAAATCTCCATAGCCTATCCGGACTTCTTCAGACACCCATGACACCCCCCTATCAACACCTTTGTAATCGCCGCATAGAAGATGCCAATGAAGACCCACGGTGGACGAAGGTCCCATCATCCATGGGAAATATATTCACCTCAGGCCGCACTCTCGTGTCTATTACAAGCAAAGATCTGATCTGCAGTTACCCTGACCGGAGCAGCCCCGCGACGGATCACGAAGACGCCGGATTGACACAAGGAACGGTTGGAGGCAGACCGCAACCATGTCGGAATCCCCACCTCTCGATCCAATCCAGCACTGCTAAAAGGGTTTAAATGGCGATGTTCATTAGCCTTATTATCTCCCTAGCGATGTCGGGCACCAACTTGTCGCCTTACCACCAACCCATCGGTTCTCGCCTGCGACACCGTTTACGCAAGGATTTGAACCAAACTTTTTATAGGCTCTTATCTATACCACTAGTATTGAAAAAACAGAAAGGATATTTGCAAATTGAAACCAAACAGTAGCCTGCCGAGAGCCCGAGAAGGACCCAATTGATCGGAGATCGACAGATGGGTCCAATGTTGTGGATCAAAAGGAATATCACTTTGGAGAGAAAGCTGGGAGGACGAGGCCAAGCCCAAAAGACCACAAGAGAGCGCCACGAGATTATTCGCCCTGCTTTCGTCTCCAATCTCCATCGCTTTAGTCCCCTTCCACCATCCCCTTCTCGCCCTCTCGCTCTCGTTCGCCATGTGTGGATGTGAGCTGCAGGGCGCGCGCTATAAACGGCTGCTGCGTGCAGAACCATGCCACTCGCCGAAGATCCCAGCTCCCCGTTCTCCAGCTCCGCGCGCTTCCGGCGACTCGCGAGTTTGGTGTGCCAATGGGGGCGGCACAGCTGCTGCTGCTGGCTTTCTGCTCCGTACTCGCTGCGGTGGCGTGGACGGCCGGGGAACGGCCCCGCGCGGTGAAAGTGGGCGCGCTCTTCGACTACGACTCCACCATTGGCCGCGCCGCGCGGCTCGCCATCGAGCTCGCTGTCGACGACGTCAACGCCGACCGCTCCGTGCTCGCGGGGACCAAGATCGACCTCATCACGGCGGACACCAATTGCAGCGGCTTTGTGGGAACCGTACAAGGTTGGTTGCGCTGCGGTTTTTCATTGTGGCTGTATACTTGTATTTTTCATGCTTGAGGAGGTGGAGTTTCTTTGCTGCTGTAGCTATTAGCAGTTGAGAAACACCTTTGGATAGTTGAATTCAAGTAAAGATTTCTATTTTAGTAGTTTCCGATGAGTATCCAATTATGTCACATGAGGAAACGAAGATGAATTGGTTTGCCTTGATGCAAGAATCATAGTATGTGAAGTGGTTAATTATCGTTTCTTAGAACTAGTTTAGTTGTTGGAAAGTTTTACCCTCCGGTAGCTTCAGGGTAATCAGTAATAGCACAACAAAAAGCCTTTATTCACATGCAAGTTGCATAAGCCAAACCGAGTCAATGAACAAACCAAACCACCACTCGAACTCATAACTGAGTATGAGTCCTCCACCAACCTGTATATATCCTGATTTGAGATAGTTCGGATCCTGTTTCCACCTTTAATCCGAACTATGTGCATGTCTTGAGCTCCATGCGACCTCGCGTCCTTGGCCTTCCTTTGTTCCACTCCGTGCACAAAATAATTGATTCGGTCCGCGCCTTTGTCGAATCGAAACCACATGACTCTCACCAGGTGCATTCGAACCTTAGAGCTACATGCTCACGTGGCCGTGCATCAGAGACACATTACCAAGGACATGAGCTCTTTAGAGCCTTGCCGTTTCCCACTTGATCTCTTCTCGGCCCGGGCAGGACCTCTCTGGTTAAACCGGCTGGTCCAACCGCCTCGAACCCGTCCATGCCGCTTTTACCTCCTGTGATTTCTTGCTCCAACAGTGAATAGTCGGTATCGATTGTTCCTCAGGAGGTCTCAACGCCTGACCGACCCTTGTTGTCATGCCCTCAATCTATCTTGCCAGTCGTGTTCGGCCGCCGCCGATAACTCGATGGTGTTATCCTTTGCAGCGGTGAGGCCTCACTCTGCTCTGGCCTCCATTTTGACAGATGTCTGGCTTCCTTAACAACATCACCCCATCACCTCTGTCTAGATAACCATGTTAGAATTATGCGTGATTAGACCATTGCTAGAAAGTAGACGGGAGATGATATTTGTTAATGAGGTTAAATGATCAAATCGCGCAACACCCAAGGTAAATTATTATGAGAGCTCCTATCCATATACTAAATCAACATACTTTAACCGACGACAAGACCGCCAAGGCCATCAGACGTATCTCGACCACCGTGCCACAGCGGTCCTGTCACCTCCCACGGACACTCCGGCCGTCCCTGATCTTTTGTCTAGGCTACCAACTTTGGCTATTCTACCCCGCGGCGCCTTTATATAATAGCCCCGGATTATATATGTTTGACTCTAACACCTAACCCTCTGCATATTTCAAGTCTAATTGTAGCCCAAGACACATATTTGACACAAATTTCATCGCAACATGTTTCACGATGCAGAATAGGATACCGCCCAACAAACAATCGCTACTCTAAATTATGTAGAGCACCCCAGCTGCCATTGTCACCAGATGACCAGAGTAGGAAACCATGTCCCCTCGCTAGAGATAGCTCACCTGAGAGAGAGCATGGATGACGACACCACTAGAAGAATAAGACATGCTAAGTATAGCAGCCAATCCTTGACCTGCAACACCTCACCACTGTGTAGACCCCCAAGTCGCCACTCGCCAGGGTGCCAAATCTCCAGGGAGGTACATCAGCCCGTTACCCGCTGGTTTCCTTTTTATGTCAACCCGATTATAAGAAAGAAACATATTTGTACTATCGATCACAAATTCTATAATATCTGAGTTATCCCTTGTCCCTTAAGGTGCAAGAAGTATGAGGTAACACACATCTTGTTCTCACTTTCTTTGACATGTGTGAGCATCGACATAAGCACATTACTGTGACTACTTACAAATGTCTGAACCATAGCTATTATTCATTTTGTTCTTGAGCACAAAATTTGGAATAGAAGGCAAGTATTCTGCTTTCTTGTCCGTGAGATATGGCAATTCAGTTTCAGTTTATCAACTACAGTAGCTGATTGCTCGAACAGTTCTGACCAATAAATTTTACTATTGCTGCAGCACTGCAACTTATGGAGAAAAAAGTGGTTGCAGTCGTTGGCCCACAATCCTCTGTGATAGGCCATGTCATCTCACATTTTGTTAATGAGCTACATGTTCCGCTTCTATCATTCGCGGCCACTGATCCAACTCTTTCTGCATCAGAGTATCCTTACTTTTTAAGGAGCACTATAAGCGATCGCTTCCAAATGCACGCGGTTACCAGCATTGCTTCTTACTATCAATGGAAAGAGGTGACTGCTATATTTGTTGATGATGATTATGGGCGAGGTGGGGTGTCTGCCCTTAGTGATGCCCTCGCAGCAAAACATGCTAAAATTTCATATAAAGCAGTCATTCCTCCAAATGCTAACAGAGATGTGATCAGTGATATACTATTTAAAGTAAACATGATGGAATCAAGGGTTCTGGTTGTGCATGTCAATCCTGATACAGGGTTGCGAATATTTTCTATTGCTAACGAGCTGCAGATGATGACCAGTGGCTATGTCTGGATTGTAACTGATTGGCTAGCTGCTGTCCTGGACTCCTCAAGTTCCGGGTATCTGGAAAACATGAGTTATATGCAAGGATTAATTATGCTTCGTCAGCACATTCCTGATTCTGATACCAAGAAGAAGTTCGTATCAAAATGGAATATTGCGGCTCGCAAAAGGAAAGTTGTTTCTGGTTTAAATTCTTATGGTTTTTATGCTTATGACTCTGTTTGGATTGTTGCCCATGCTATCGATCATTTTCTCAATAGAGAGCAGCAGATCAACTTCTCTGCAGATCCAAGATTGCACGATTCGGATGGAAGCATCACTCTGTCGACTCTCAAGATATTTGATGGTGGTGAACAGTTGCTACAGCAGCTTCTGCTCACGAACTTTACAGGCCTAACAGGTCTAGTTCAGTTTGATTCAGAGCGCAATTTGGTACACCCAGCATATGATATTCTTAACATTGGTGGTTCTGAGCCTCGTTTGATTGGGTATTGGTCTAATTACTCTGGACTTTCTGTTGCCGCTCCTGAAATTTTGTATCAGAAGCCACCAAATATGTCGGCAAGTGCCCAGCAGATGGACAGTATGGTGTGGCCAGGTGACACAACCACTAAACCCAGGGGGTGGGTTTTTCCAAACAATGGCCAGCCTCTGAGAATCGGTGTTCCAAATAAACCAAGTTTCAAGGAATTTGTGGCAAGTGGAAAAGGTCCTGATAATGTGACCGGGTATTGCATTGATATATTCAATGCAGCAGTTAAACTGCTTCCTTACCCTGTTCCTTCCAAATTCATATCAATCGGCGATGGTACAAATAATCCTAAGTATGATGACATTATTAATATGGTTGCCAACAATGTATGTTATGATTCTTTACTCTTCTTCTTCCACCATTTTCCTTTAATTGTCAGCATTATAAATCTGGTTTCGAATAATGTATGTCCTAATTATTTTCTGTGCTTTCTTGATCATTTTGCTTTTAATCCTCTGATTTATTTTCATTGTAGACCATTGATGTAGCTGTAGGGGACTTCGCTATTGTGAAAAATAGGACGAGGATTGCAGAATTTACACAGCCCTATATTGAGTCAGGGATGGTGATAGTAGCGCCGGTGAAGCAGTCAACTTCAAGTGCCTGGGCTTTCTTTAAACCATTCACATTAGAGATGTGGTGTGTAACCGGTACTCTCTTTATCTTTGTGGGAATAGTCGTTTGGATTCTTGAACATCGGACAAACGAGGAGTTCCGAGGGACTCCACATCAACAAGTCCTAACAATATTTTGGTACGTTTTTGTTTTCGTTGCTACCACTAGATGTATTTTATGTTATGATCATGTCTAGCTCTGAATGCAAACTATGAATACTAGTAAATAAGAAAAGCTTTGTTTATTTCTTTCTCATAGTACAGACTAATGAGTAATATTTTGATCTTGGTGATTTCTCTATTTGTTAACTATATGTAACAGATACTTCATGCTTCTCTTTCAGGTTTGCTTTCTCAACAATGTTCTTTGCACACAGTAAGTCTGCATCACATGACGGCGCTTAACTCTTCCATTCCATCTTATTTTCCACTATGTTTAAGAAAATCCATGTTATTTTTGCATTGATTTCAAGACATCTTTCTGAAATCTCATCTCAGGACAAAACACCGTAAGTGCTCTTGGGCGTTTCGTGCTGATCATTTGGTTGTTTGTCGTGCTGATCATCAACTCAAGTTACACTGCTAGTCTGACGTCAATCCTCACAGTCCAGCAGCTTGTAACCGGAATAACTGGGCTGGACAATTTGATTGCAAGCAGTGTACCTATTGGATACCCGGCTGGAAAGTTCATCAGAAATTACCTGATTGAAGAGCTGAATATTCACGAATCCCGGCTGGTGCCGTTGAACACAATTCAGGACTATGCCGATGCCCTTAATAGTGGACCAAAAAAAGCTGGTGGTGTTGCTGCAATTGTTGATGAACTGCCGTGTGTTGATCTCTTCCTGTCATACCATTGCGACTTTAGAATAGTGGGTCAGGAGTTCACAAAGGAGGGATGGGGATTTGTACGTACATCATCCTTTATGTAATTATAGATATTCATTTCAACTTCTCGACCAGTCTAGTAGAGGAAATTAATTAACCTGCTCATATCTTCTTGTTCCTTGCAGGCATTTCAAAGAGATTCTCCACTTGCTGCAGACATGTCAACGGCCATCCTTCAACTTTCAGAGACTGGTCAGCTCCAGAGAATTCACGACGAGTGGTTGACGCGGCCAAGTTGTAGCTCTGATGACAGTGGGTTGGGACCAAGCAGGCTGGATCTTGGAAGCTTCTGGGGCCTTTTCCTGCTGTGTGCTATGATCTGCCTCTTCTGTCTTGGGGTGTTCTTTGTTAAAATAAGCTGGCAGTACAGCAGGTACTCCAGTTCTGTGGTTGCCGGGGAACCGAGCGAAGCTGCTGCTCAAGTACACCCGATGAAGCCAAAGCCAAGACGTCTTGATAGCTTCAAAGATCTCATGCATTTTGTTGACAAGAAGGAGGAAGACGTTAAGAAAGAAATGAAACAGAGATCAAGCGATAAAGATAATCATGGCGTGGGATCCTCGGATACACACTCTGTCTCTTCAGCATAGAGTTTGCTTCAGAGACAAAGCCCCAGGTTCTCACATTGCCAAGATAGCACACTGAAGTAAATAAAACAGCGGTATATTGGTAGTATGCGACAAAGTTCCAGTTATATGCCTAATAGACTGAGCAATGGAGGGTCTGAACCACCTTCTAATCACAAATGAGGAGGTTGTTGTCAGAAATAACCCTTGTTGTGTTGTATGATATGTTTATGTGTGTGGGTAACTGCCCTAGAGCCCGTGTATGTTTATATAACTGCTGTATAGTTTTGTGTTATATATAATACTGTATAATTTTGAATAACTTTGAATATCAGTCACAGCTTTAAAACTAGTTTGCATATCAATCACCGCATATTTCGATTGCACGGTTAAGATTTCAAACCTATATTGTAGTCATTGAAAGTTAAGATTTCCAACCTATAGCCTAAATGGGATGTTCAAGTATGGAGTTATGAATGTGGAGTCATAACCTGTTTAATCTGGACTGTGCCCGACAGCGAAGGTCCACCGTGATGCTACAGTCTGAAAAAAAAACATGCCCCCGCGTTGCTCCCTTTGGGGCGACTCGGGCGACGACCCCAACCCTAGCGCCGTCTCCCTCCTCCCCTCGATTCCCTCTCCCTGGCACTGCCAGAGGTGACCACCGGGAAGCAGTGCGGCCGCTAAGGAAGGTAGCGGCGAGGCTCGCGTCACGCCGTGCTCCCGCGGTGGACTTTGGACGCCGAGGCGGTGGCCTCGGGTGGTGAGGTGGCGTTGGCTTCGTGACAAGCAGCGTGCACAGGTGTTGGCCTCCTCCTTGGTCGTGGGGCTCAGGCTGCCGCCTCTGTCCCAGATCTAAAGGTTGACTCCACCTTCGGGTACGCCCTCGCTAGTACTTCACTCTGGTGGCCTCCGATCGTCAGATCTGCGCGCAGCGACGGTTGGAAGTGGGGGAAAGAACCGATAGAGATCCCCTGGCTGGCCTTGCTTGCCGTGACGACAGCGCCACCGGTTGTTGCGGTACTTCCCCTCCCCCACCCTCTCTCTACCCGGGAGAATACCCAATTTTCTTGATTCAGCGCATCGGCGTCTCGGCGTCGCAACCTTCCTGAAGGTGTCGGCTTTGGTGAGAGGGTGGTGGGGCTTGCTCTGGTTTCGGATGGCAGTGTCGAGGCTCCTTCTTCATTAACGACCGCACCAAGCAGCTTCCTTTCCCCGGGGTGGTCTCCGTGTTTTGTGGCTAGGCGTCGCTTCTCGTGCATTCGTGGCTTTGTGCCTGATCCCATCGGCGACTTGGTTCCTGGCCCTCCCTCTTACCTAGGGAGAGTGTCCCCATGATCGACGGTTCGGCGCCCTTCGAATCGGGTGAGGGGGCAGGGGTCCCTCTTTGATCTTGGAGGAGGATGGTCAAATGAAGGGTCGCCCTTTCTAGAAACAGACAAAGGTTTTATCCTGCTCAAGTCTCGAAGGTGGTCCTCGTCGCTTCCATGGCGCTTCATCAGTGGCGGAGAGCATCGACGACTACATGCTATTTTCTTCTTTATCTTGGTTGCTATATTTTGCGGTGTTGTAAACTGTTCACAACATCTAGTATGTGCCGCTTGTGGTGCCCTTGTGTATTCCCTAGCCGGTTGATGAATTTGTTAATTCAAAGCAAGCTCTACTCAAGCCTGCCGTTTAAAAAAAACATGTCTAATTTGTCATGCTACTTGCTTAATTTTGTGGAATATGAACTTATGTAAGTATGTTGTTGCTTACTGTAATTTGAGGAGTGCTGCTACATGTTTTATTTGTTGTTGTCATTGAGCACTTGTGAAATTGTGTTTTCACTAAGCAAGTACTCCCTACGTTACAATTTAATTGGCTTGCTATACACATGTCAAGATACATCCACATGTGGTGGATAACAAGTCAATTAAATTGAAATGGAGGGAGTAAGATTTTGTACAATTACTACCCCTGCTCAATATAATTGTCAAAAGTGACCCCTTCGAAATGTTTTTTTATAAAGAATAGCCCTGATAGAATTTGAAAAGACGAGATATGAACTTCCGACCAACTCAAAGGCGGCATGTCACCTTCCGCCAACTCAATTGGCGGTTGTCAAAAAGACTCTTGCCGCTGAGTTTCTACCAACTCAGTGGCGCGCGGATGACTTTTCGTCAGATGGAATGGCGGAAGGTGAATTCCCACCATTTGAGCTGGCAGGAAGTATAAGTATGGCATTTTCAGATTCCGCTATTATTATTTTTGACAAAAAAAATCGGAGAGGTCATTTTGAACAATTACATTGGAGAGGGGTCATATTTGCAAAAAAAAGTTGCAACAAGTAGAATATTGGTTTTATGCATAAAATTGGGAAGGGAGAAGCCACAAAAGCTTGCAGGGATTTGTTGTACTTCCTCCGTCCTAGTTTATAGGGCATAATCCCAAAACCAATTTGTCCCACAAATCTCCACCTCTTAGAGCATCTCCACCGGGGGCCTCTAAAGGACCCCCCCAAAGGCCCTTTGGGGGGCCGGACACCAAAAACGTCCACCAGCGGCACCCCCCAAAGCCTCGCCTCGAGCGATTTTGTGTCCGGCACCCCCAATAGGGCCTCCAAACTTGGATGCCCTCCTGGGGTGCCGGACATTGACCAGACATGGCCTCCGACAGGTGCGCCCCACCCGTCATAGACATAGGGCGCGAGGAGGTGTTCTAAATTCAGCCGTGCAGGTGGCCGTTCCGCCCGCGTTAATGGCGACGCGTTTCTGCAGGCGACGAAGCGACGGGACGGCGAGGCGTCTGCGGCACACCTCTCAATTACGCCGGCGCCCAGGCTTTCCCGGCTTCCCAAGCGTCGGCGTGGCCGAATCGCGTCGCCGCCACATAACTCCGACGCGACGCGTGCTCACCCACCCGCCGCTTCCCGCCCAGCGCCACCGCTTCCCGCCCCCTCCCCGGCTATATAACACTCCTCCGCCGTGCAGCCTCGGCACACACTACTCCGCCGTGCAGCCTCACCACACCAAAACTCGCCGTAGTGTCGCCCCGAGCCAAGCACCATGCCTCGCCGCGCTCACCCTCTGGGGCAGGAGCAGGAGCAGGCGCAGGAGTAGGCGCCGGAGCAGGCGCTCCAGCCTGTCGTCGACGAGGAGCCCTTCGATTGGGTGAACGTCGACGACATCGACGTGGAGGAGCAGCTGGAGCAGGAGCCGGCCCAGGATCCTTACCCTGGGCAGGAGCCGCCTCCGGAGGAGGAGCCGGCGTCGGAGCAGGAGCTGCCGCCGCCGCTTTGGCCCGACCAGGTGGTCGCGGTCAACTCCTTCGACACCTGGCGCGCCGAGCAGGCGGCCAACCAGTTCAAGCTCGGCTACGAGGCAGTTGGCGACGCCGTCGAGGCCGCCATCTTGAAGGCCTCCCTCGAGACCGCGGAGCGAGACACTCGCTGCCGCGCCTTCATGGCAGCCGAGCGCGCGGCGTACGCGGACCTCAACGCCGTGACCGCGGAGCGGGAGAATCCGGCCTCGATGGAGGCCGCCCAGCAGGCGGTTCACGAGGAGCTGAACCGGGCGCGCGAGGCGAGTTAGGCAGCGGTAGCTGAGAGGGATGCCGCAATTGCAAGGGCTGCCAGGGATGACATGCGCCGCAATTGCAAAGCAGCGGTAGCTGAGAGGGATCCTGCAGGAGAGGCGTGTTTGCTCGCGCCTAGCCCAGGAGAGCCAGAAGGCCTCCCTGGCAGGACAGGCGCCCCGCTACGACGACGAGACAGGCCAGGGCGGCAGAGTTTAGATTAGGGTTTAGATTAGGGTTTAAATTTCAATCGTTTAGTCTAATTTGAATCGTTTAACTTTGAATCGCTTAAATTTCATGTCGCTCGCAAGGTGTTCGACCATTTGCGCGCGTTTGGGGTGGGCCTTTGGGGAGTGCCGCTGTGGGCGGCCTCCAAATGTTGCCCGGACACATGTCCGGCACCCCCAAAGGAGGCCCAATTGAGGATGCCGGACACACATTTGGAGGCGCCCGGTGGAGATGCTCTTAGGCCTAATAACAAATACCCACCAATACATATAAGATTTAAGCTCCGATCAAATATCACAAGAGATTTGTAAATAGGACGGAGGGAGTACAGTGCTTGTCATGCCTTGGGTCTGCACCTAGGACGGAGGGAGTACGGTACTTGTCATGCCTTGGGTCTGCAACCTGATTGAAAGGAAAGACCAAACAGAGCAGAACTCCCTGCATTCAACGATTTAGTAAAAGACTGTGCACCACACCACGCGTGGCAATAGTAACTGAGTTCATAATGACGCAGCGAAGCCGAGAGGCTTGCATTTGCAGACTTGCACACGCTAAGAGCATCTCAAAGGCCATTGGCTCCGGACACCAAAAACGCCCACCAACGGCACTCCCCAAAGGCTCGTCCCGATCGATTTTGTGTCCGGCACCCCCTATCGGGCCTCCAAGTTTGGAGGTCCTCCTGGGGTGCCGGACATTGACCGGACATGGCCTCCAACAGGTGCGCCCCACCCGTCATAGACGTAGGGCGCGAGTAGGTGCTGTAAATTCAGCCGTGCAGGAGGCCGTTCCGCCCGCAATAATGGCGACGCGTTTCTGCAGGCGATGAAGCGACGGGACGGCGAGGCGTCTGCGGCACGCCTCGCAATTACGCCGGCGCCCAGGCTTTCCCCGCTTCCCAAGCGTCGGCGTGGCCGAATCGCGTCGCCGCCACATAACTCCGACACGACGCGTGCTCACCCACCCGCCGCTTCCCACCCAGCGCCACCGCTTCCCGCCCAGCGCCACCGCTTCCCGCCCCTCCGTTTCCCGCCCCCTCCCCTCCTATATAACACTCCTCCGCCGTGCAGCCTCGACACACACTCCTCCGCCGTGCAGCCTCACCACACCAACACTCGCCGTAGTGTCGCCCCGAGCCAAGCACCATGCCTCGCCGCCTCCAAACCACCTAGTCCACCCTCACCCAGGCAGCGCGTCGCGCTCACCCTCTGGGGCAGGAGCAGGCGCTCCAGCCTGTCGTCGACGAAGAGCCCTTCGATTGGGCGAACGTCGACGACATCGACGTGGAGGAGCAGCTGGAGCAGGAGCCGGCCCAGGATCCTTACCCTGGGCAGGAGCCGCCTCCGGAGGAGGAGCCGGCGCAGGAGCAGGAGCTGCCGCCGCCGCTGTGGCCTGACCAGGTGGTCGCCGTCAACTCCTTCGACACCTGGCGCGCCGAGCAGGTGGCCAACCAGTTCAGGCTCGGCTACGAGGCGGTTGGCGACGCTGTCGAGGCCGCCATCCTGAAGGCCTCCCTCGAGACCGCGGAGCGAGACGTTCGTTGCCGCACCTCATGGCCGCCGAGCGCGCGGCGTACGCGGACCTCAACGCCGTGGCCGCGGAGCGGGAGAATCCGGCCTCGATGGAGGCCGCCCAGCAGGCGGTTCACGAGGAGCTGAATCGGGCGCGCGAGGCGAGGCAGGCAGCAACAGCTGAGAGGGATGCCGCAATTGCAAGGGCTGTCAGGGATGACATGCGCTGGGCGGCGAGCGCGCTCCGGCAGGAGAGGCGTGTCCGCTCGCGCCTAGCCCAGGAGAGCCAGAAGGCATCCCTGGCAGGACAGGCGCCCCACTACGACGACGAGGCAGGCCAGAGCGGCGGAGTTTAGATTAGGGTTTAGCTTAGGGTTTAGATTAGGGTTTAAATTTCAATTGTTTAGTTTAATTTGAATCGTTTAACTTTGAATCGCTTAAATTTCATATCGCTCGCAAGGTGTTCGACCATTTGCGCGCGTTTGGGGTGTGTCTTTGGGGAGTGCCGCTGTGGGCGGCCTCCAAATGTTGCCCGGACACATGTCCGGTACACCAAAGGATGCCCAATTGGGGTGCCAGAGTGCCGGTGGAGATGCTCTAAGCTTTTATACGAAGGAAACCCCCAAGCGAGAGCTCGGTACATTCGAGGGAAACAGAGAAAGGTAGGGGTAGTATAACTCAAAGAGAACGGAGGCGACGAACTGGCAAGTATGGCGCGCTCGTCTGCCGCGAACCATGGGAGCCGCTCGCAGCAGCAGGCCCGTCGAGCGGGGGCACGGGACCCCTGGGAGGAAGCGGCTGCCGCGTTGCGCTCCAGGGACTCCAGGACGCCGACCTATCAGTGGGGCACGGGCACCACGCAGTCGACGGAGGCCGCCGTCACCGACTCATGGGGCACCGGCGCGTCGAGGGAGGCGCCGGTCATGGAGACTTGGGGCCCCAGAGCATCGACAGAGACGCCGGTCATGGAAACATGGGGCCCAAGGGCGTGCACGGGGGCGCCGGTCATGGACACATGGGGCCCAAGGGCGTCGACGGGGCCGCCGGTCACCTTAGGCTGGGGAAACATGGCCTCAACGGAGGCGCCGGTCACCTTCGGCTGGGGAGCCATGACGTCGACGGAGGCGCCGGTCTTCGACCCCTGGGGCCCCAGAGCGTCCGAGCCAGCGCGGGACCACTTCGCGACGGAGAGGCCACGCTCTACGGTTCCGCCGCCTTCGGAGAGCGAGGTGCGCATGACCATCACGGTGGCCAACGCCAAAGCCTTCCTCCACTGCGGCGGCTGCAGCCTCCCACTCAAGCCGCCGATCTTCCAGGTATGTACTCACACACGCATATCCCTCTCCCAGCCATAGCCAATTAGCCATAGGTACGTTACACGGTCATTACAGAACATCCTTGCACTTGCAGTGTGACGCAGGGCACGCGGTGTGCTTGGCGTGCCGGGAGAAACAGTTCAGCAGAGGAAGGGGGTGGACTTGCAACGTATGCCGCGGCCCTGGCTTCCACCAGAGCGGCTTCTTGGACAACCTGGTGAAGTCCCTCCGCGTGCCGTGCCCCAACGCCGCCTGCGGCTGCGACGAATCACTGGCCTACTACGACCTCGACGCGCACGGAGTGGCGTGTGAGCACGGACCGGGGACGCCCTGCCCCTTGCGCGGCTGCAGCTTCGTCGCCCCAGTTCCGGTGCTCCTGGACCACTTCGCCGCCGTGCATGGGTGGCCGATCACCGACGAGGAGGGCGTCGGGAAGAGCTTCCACATCGACCTTCACGACGGCTTCAACGTCGTCGCCACAGCCGTCCGTGACGGCGGCAACCAGCAGCACGTGCTCCTGCTAAACGTGGGGAGGCAGCCGTTCGGCCGCACCATCTCCGCGATCTGCATTCATCCTCAGCTCGCTGTCGGCGGGTCGTGTGAAGCAGAAGTAAACAAGACGGTGGAGCTCGAGCTGTGCTACTCGGCCGCACGCCATTACCAAGAATCTGTATTCAGTGTGCCTTTCGTCGATCTCACCGATGGGCTTCCGGACGAGTTGGCACAGTTCGTCGTCCCCAAGTCTGTCCACCCAGACGACGAAGCTTCCATCCCTGTTACAGCCTTTCTTACCATCAAGTAGATCTTCAGTGGTCAATCCTCAATTCCTCATCCTATCTAATTTATCGTCGAGGGTTGATGGGCCTGAATTAGTAGTTCAATCTGGTGCTCCCAGATCGGTGTGCCACTGTGCTAGTATTTGTTGTGTTTTGCTGATATGTTATGTTTTGCTATAAAAGGCCAAGTGCTTGATTATATGATTTAGATGCACGCTGTTATGAGATGTTTTTTTGTTATTACATTTCTATCTACTGAACTAATTTAACCGCACATCTTAACTATCCTATCCTTGGTCCAGTAAACTGAGGCTGGGTCAAGTTCTAGCCATTGATCGCCATAAGTATTTCATAAATAAACATCATATGACAAGTATTTCATCTAAGTTACAAATTATTATCGTAAGTTCATACTCATTCACATTCACATTCACACATTGAATTTGAACTCATAGACACGTGGAATAAGTATTTCCATTATCGTCACAAGTAGAATCCACAACCAACTACTATATGGTCCAATGATTCAAGAAATAATGTATATATAACTAAATAGATCATCCCACTAAAATTGCTTTAGTATACTTAGAGAAACGAATTCAGTTCGAGCAGAAATTTCGGAAATCCATTTCGGGCAGTAGGAGCATCTACTCCCATTTTCAAAATGTAAAAAAAAATCGAAAAAATCAGGTATACCACTAAGACACAAAAATTCAGAAAAACAAGCATTTTTCTATGGCCCGTATAAAAAAGGCAAAAAGTATCTTTTAAAAACTCATTTTGTAGCACCAAAATTTGTCTTTTTACATGAGTCACAAAAAAATGTCTTCACGAATCATGCGTGCACATAAAATTCCATGATAAACATCGGAATTCTTTTGAATTTGTTGACATTTTAAAAAACTTAATAGGAGTAGATGCTCCTACTACCTGAAACGCCTTCTCCCAGCCCTTTGCCGAGTTCTCGGTTTTCCATGTTTTCTTCTCTCTCCTCCCCCCCACCCCAAGGGCCAATCTTGAAGCCCTCTCCGGCGATGGCGCAACGCAACTCGGAAATGGTGGAGGAGAGGCGTCCGTCACTATAGTTTGTACTTCCTTCGTCCAGAATTAAATGTCACCAAAACAGATGTATCTAGTTGTGAAATATGTCTAGATACATCCATTTTCATGACAACTAATTCCGGATGGAGGGAGTACAAGTACTAGGCTATGTCTTGGCCCCGTAGTGTCATTTTAGAGTAGATCACCGAATCCTAACTCTATATTTTTGACTAAGCATACATGGAATATTCGATTCCAAAGCCTTTTTAAAAAGTCCATCAAAATTTAGGAAAAACCCAAAATGTGCATTGAATGATCTACAAGTGTGCAAAAGTTTAACTATGTATTTTTTACTAGGAATACATGAAAAATAGCTGTAAACGAGTATGATATGCCCGTGTCATATTAGATTCCAAAACCATTTAAACAAACCATATCCGGTTCCGAACTTGATTAAAAACAATCTATATCCGGTTAGAGATCCACGGAGGATATCCGATTCCGAACTTGACGCCCGAAATGTTATATCTAATAGCCCATGATATGAAATACGTAAAAATTAAATAGTATTAGCTGATGTTTTAAATCCAAATAATCTGATTTTCTACTGAAATGTCTAACCTTGTAGAGCCTAGTTAGAAGTCAGTGAGCTGTCGAGTTCGTCTGCTGAATAACAACTAAATTAAATAGTCATTGTAGAGTACGGAGTACAATTTTGTTAGTTTCATTTATCAACTATTTGTGGTAATCTGGTTTGGCAATGTACTTATACACGTATCCGTTCCATTAATTTTACTTCCACTCCGAAATCTGCTATGTTTTCTCCGAATGCGTGATCACACATATCTGCCTGGAATTCACAACTGGTTATTATTCATTCCTCTCTCAATCAAATAAACAAAATGTGCTAGAGAATATGTTAGATCCAAAATCTGATCCGACCAGTTCACATCCCTATAAACATTACCCGGTTTCAAAAGTTTGAAATTTTAACACACTTGTCTTTATTGTCCAGCCTCGAGTATTACGAATTGTGCATTGAAAGTTTGCCAGACGGGTAGAAGTCTACTTTTTACATGTAGGATTTTTTGTTCAATTTTTTTTGACACTAAGAAATGTCGATTTTGAATTATTATTTGAAAGAAACAAGATACAAGGAGTTTGGGATCCATTTATTTGAACTCTCCCAAATAGGTGATCACCACACTTCGTTTATTTATTTTTTTGAATTTCCCGTACTTCGTTTTTTCATTGCTACAAAGAGTTATTATCTTCCTCCCAAGTTACTAATCCGGTCCTCCAAGATTACTCCGAGAAGAGTTATTTTCTCCTCCAAACTACTACTCCGGTTCCCCAAGATTACTCCGAGCACAACGTATACTTTTTTTTTTTTGATAAATGACTTTATTACTCAATAGTTTAAGCATTACACCCGGCCTCTGCATAACAAATGCACACAGCCGCAATCCAACTGACAAAAATAAAAGTATGTGTGGAAATAGACGAGTTACAATCCATAGTAATGTGTAAGACGCCTATGATATAGCAAGCTCATCCGCCTATGGGGCACCAATCCTGAAAGATCGATATGTCGACTAGAGGGGGGGTGATTAGGCGACTACCAAATTTTAATTCTTTTTCGATTAATTAAGGCTTGAGCAAAGTATAACAAGGTTGACTAGATGTGCACTAAGTGAGCAACCTATGTGATACAAGCAAGGTAAGCAACGTAGCGGAAGCAACAAGTAAAGGATAGAAGTAACCGCAAAGTGAAGACACGGAGATGTTTCCCGTAGTTCCTTCCCAAGGGAAGTACGTCTACGTTGGAGGAGTGTGGAGCCACCTAGGCGCTCCAATAGCACGGATGTGCTCACTCTATTCTCCGTGAGCTTTACCCGTGGGGGTTCGGCTCATTCACTATGAGGTCACCTTGATGGCGTTGACCAAGCCGGTACACAAAGGTCGGGGAACTCCACAATGAGTTGAAGCCTCCCAACAATGTCTCGGACTTCCTCCGAGACTCACAAAGGCACCTCGAGTTACAAGCAACCCAAGATGCAAGTTCCACACTATCCGTGTGGGGGGATTTGAAATTCCTTCGGTGGAGATGTAGATCTAGACCTCCTATGACACTCCTCAAAGTATCAAGTCGATTGAGTGGTTGGAGTGGGAGATCTAGTAGTTTGAAGCTCGGCAGCAATGGAGGAGAGAGAATGTAAATCGCCTTTCATTGGGGAAGAAAGGGTCTTTATATAGGGGCCCCTGAAAATCCAACCGTTATGCACAAAAATGTGCACAACGGTACTACCGCTGACGAACAGCGGTACTACCGCTACTGATCTTCACACAGTACCTCAGTGGTTCCGATGCTCAGTTGCAGCGGTAGCACAGAGTGCTACCGTAGTTACCAGGCACCGGTACTACCGCCAGAACCCACCGGTACTACCGCTGTCATGCCTCGAATAAATTCGTGGTATTCCATCGGTAGTACGTGGGGGGTACCGGAGAGATACCGTTGGAGACAGTGGCTTAAAACGTCTGAACGGTATCCCCAGCGGTACTTCCAGCGGTAGTACCGTTGCCATCAGCAACGGTACTTCCAGGGGTAGTACCGCAGGAGAGGACTGCCTGCGTGCTGCAGCAGTACTACTCCAGAAGGAGCGGTACTACCGCTGCCCACTGGCGGTACTACCGTCAGGACAAATTCAGCCTGGGCAGATTTTCGAGCCCCTCTCTCTTCCATATGAGAACTTCTCGTGTTGATGTTTTCATCCCTGTTCAAACTTAAGAACACGATTAGTTCAGTGGGTGTGTTGTTATTAACTCCAAAACAGAGGAAGAGCCTAGCATGCTCTTTCAATCTCCCCCTTTTTGGAGTTTGATGACAACACACTCACACAAATGATTTGCAAAATATAGGCAGGCTCCCCCTATCAGTATGCATCAATAAATTTGCATTTGAATACAAGATGCATACATGATAGGATCAAAGCTCCCCCTACATTTTGTAAACCAAGCAAGTTATGAATAACACAAGAAAGCATAACTTGCACAAGCATGGTAAGACATAAAACAAGAGTTATTACACCACATAGTTGAACGGAAATAAAAGTTCCACATGTCTTACACCATGCAACGAGATAGTTCACCTAAACCAAGTTCGAATAAGATAAAAAGTGAAGCACAAGCATAAAGATCAAAGAGAGAGACAACAAGAGCTTGTGCTTCCACCCATGCAAATCCCCGGATAACCTAGTAGAACTCTCTCCCCCTTTGGCATCAAGACACCAAAAAGGGAGAGGCGATGCTAGCGTCCCAAGGGGGTTCAGTCATCGTCCTCCTCCTCATCATCCTCGTCCCCATCAGCAGCCTCGGGATCAGCATCATTGCCCTCATCACTAGCAGACCCATCACTGCCATCATCCTCATCACGATCAGCCCTGCCATGTTCTTCTCCTTCACGAACCCAGGGGTCACCGGCATGAGAAGTGGAGGCATCATCCTGAAGATCGGGATCAACCCAAGTGTTGTAGCGGTGCTTCCCAATCCACTTGGAGTAAGTGGTGATTCTGTCCTCGGAGCCCGCAGGGATAGGTGCACCCAAAACCGCAAAGCGCTGGCGAGTGCGTTGGCGTTCTAGCTTGGCCCTTTCATGTTCTCTCCAAGCCCTCACATTGCTATCGTCCTGGCGGCAAAAGATGGAGTGCATAGCATTGGCAACCCATTTCTTGAAGGTATTCTCTTTCTTCTTGGGCAACTCAAAAGCTGGGTCATTTTCTTCATCTTCGGTGTTGTAAGCTTCATCATTGGGGATGAGAGGCTTGAGATGCTTGTTGCGGTTCAAATCTTTGACAGAGTGAGCAATGAGAGGAGTGTCATTGTCCAGCAGCTCTAAGGGAAACTTCTTTTTGACCCATGCATGAACAATGAGCTTCATAATAAGGGAGCCAAAGATAGGAACATGCCTTTTCATAATCACTTCATGAATCTCATTCCAAAGGATATCCATAATATCCAGCTTCTTGCCTTGGCCCACCATCTCAGAAGAGATAACCATAAGGTCAATGAGACGCCCATGGATCTGGTCAAAGTTGCCCACTCGAGGCAACACCGTGTTGCGGAAAATGCGGTGCATAATGTGCCATGTTTTCTGCAGGTGCTTGGATTCTCCACAAACCCCACGACCCTGAATCAACAGATGAGAGAGAGCAGAGGGCTTCATTGGCTTGTTCATGTAGGAGATACGGAATACTTGAGCATCGTCATCCACTGTCATAAGGTCACCGTAGTCCCGCAGCTCAAGGAGGGTAGCAAAATCTGCCCAAGAGGAGGTGAGCACCTTGTCCTTGGTCATCCATGTGACAGCTCTCTTGTCGGTGTGGAAGTGAACAGTAGCATAGAACTGGAGAACGAGGTGCTCATCAAAGTCTTCATGTAAGTTGATATAGTTCAGGATCCCAAACTCTTCACAAATGTCCAGGGACTCACCAAAGTAGTCAAGATGTGCTCTCATATGGTCTGTGTTGATGCAAAACTGCTTCACCACTTTGGTCTTGAAACGGGGAAGCACCTCATTGAAAATCTTCTCTTGAAACTGAGATGGAATAGGGGATTCTGGTAGCGGGGATCCTTGGTCACAACATAGGGATTTTTCCTTCTTTCCTTGACAAAAGCTTGAGGTGACATCCTCATGAGAGAGGCAGTCTTCTTGGCAGCAGCTTTGGCTTGAGCAGACTGCTGACGGCGAGTGAGCTTCTCTGGAATGATTTCAGGTTCATCACTAAGGTCCTTGTCCTTGCGAGATCTCTTGGGAGCCCGAGCTGAACTGCCCCCACGGCCCTTGCTAGGTCCTAAGAAAGCAGAGACAGATAGCACAGGGGATAAGTATTGCAAAAACAAACATGATCAAAAAGAGAAGAATCGAAATTGCCCAGTTTCTGGAAAACACCAGATCAACGGTAGTACCGTTTGACAGACCGGTAGTACCGGTGCAGCGGTAGTACCGCTCCTAGGAGCGGTAGTACCGCCAGCTCCAGATCTAGCGGTTTGACCGACGAAACTGACCCGATCTATGGGATCGTCCAATGAAACTTTGCAAATACGATTCTAAACTGAGTACCAACTATTCCCTACTACTTCTACCACAGGAGTTGCAAGAAAACAATCTCTATCGAATCTCAACGAATCAACTAGGTTGAGAGAGAGAGAGGAGTTTTACCGGAACTCATTGTGGAGAGGAAGAGGGAGGAGAAGGTCCTCGAGCCACCCCACGGCCGGAGAGGGGCTGTCGTGGCCGGGGAGAAGCTCTCCCGGCGGCAATGTGCGACGGCGGCGGCTGCGGTGAGAGAGACGAACGTGGGGGTCGGGTGTGGGGAGGTAGAATGGGAAAAACTACCCCCCACGCCCCACTTAACCCCACTGTCAAAAAACCCTCAGCGGTACTACCGCTGGCCCAGCGGTAGTACCGCCCGCTGGCACTATCGGTAGAAAAAACGGTGAAACCGCGCCTGGCAACCACGTTGTCCTGGCGGTGTTACCGGAGTTTCTAGCGGTAGTACCGCTACTGGTGCTACTGGAAGGTCTAGTGATAAAACCGCATCTGGGAGGTGCGAGAGCATCCTCAGCCAGAGCGGTAGTACCGCCATAACTGCCGGTAGTACCGGTACCTGATGACTACGGTATTTAGAGTGGTAGTACTGTGCCTGGGACAGATCCCAGGCAACGGTAGTACCGTTTCCAAACACCGGTAGTACCGGGCGCCTGAAACGCGCATTTCCGCCGAGAAGATCATAAAAGTTTTTGCAATTTTGGAAAGGAGAGATCTTATGGGATAGGAGGTTGGCTTAGGATGGAGTTTGGAACTGGGGGAGGAGAAACAATCCGAGTTTGCAAGAAGCAAGAGAGAAAGGCCAAACTCAAATGCTCTCCAAAAAAGAGGTCTAAAAAACCCGAATAAGATCAAATGAAGATCAACTCCTCATAAGGAGGAGGGCGGTGGCCTAGGCCACCATGTATGAGCAATTATCAACCCAAAACCGCGAAGATATATCTTGGGTTCAAGGCCAATACTCATCGTTTAAGCACAATTTGTCACCGAAGTGACCAAATGAAGCACGAATTGTCAATGTGCGCATAATAGAAGTAGTGTTGACTCATGAGTTGAGCTACACTCCCCCTATGTCCATGCATGCATCTAAACTAGTTACGATGTCTACTAGGGTATTTGTGCAAGGCGGTCAAGCAAAGTTGCTCGCATCAATGACATTTAGTTCATTCCTCAACTCTCGAAATCTTGGTTCATCAAGGGCCTTGGTGAATATATCCGCAAGTTGATCCTTGGTTCCTACAAAAGAAAGGTCAATGTTGCCCCTCTCCACATGCTCCCGGATGAAATGATGACGAACTTCAATATGCTTCGTCTTGGCATGTTGCACGGGGTTGTGGGCGATCTTGATAGCACTTTCATTATCGCACATGAGGGGCACCTTGGAGAAGATAATACCATAATCCTTCATAGTTTGCACCATCCATAAGAGTTGAGCACAACAACTTGCGGCGGAGATGTACTCGGCTTCGGTGGTGGAGAGAGCAACACAATTTTGCTTCTTGGAAGACCAACACACCAAGGAGCGGCCAAGAAATTGACAACTCCCGGATGTAGACTTCCTATCCTTCTTCTCTCCGGCATAATCCGCATCCGAGTAACCCATGAGATGAAAGCTTGAACCCTTGGGATACCAAAGACCAAAGTTTGGGGTATGAAGCAAATATCGAAAGATGCGCTTAACCGCCACTAAGTGGCTCTCTTTGGGAGCCGCTTGATACCTTGCACACTTACCCACACTAAACATAATATCCGGTCTAGATGCACAAAGATAAAGCAAAGAGCCAATCATAGAGCGATAGAGTTTTTGATCGACATCGTTACCCTCGGTGTCGGTGTGGAGGTCGACGGAGGTGGACATGGGTGTCTTGTAAGATTTGAGCTCCGTCATCGTGAACCTCTTGAGCATGTCTTGGGTATATTTGGCTTGATTGATGAAGGTACCTTCCCTATATTGCTTCACTTCAAATCCTAGGAAGTACTTCAACTCCCCCATCATGGACATCTCAAATTTGCTTGTCATTAGCTTTGCAAACTCATCATTGAAAGCATTGTTAGTAGAACCAAAAATGATGTCATCTACATAGAGTTGGCATATGAAAAGATTGCCACCCACCTTCTTGGTAAAGAGGGTGGGGTCAATAACACCAACTTGGAATCCACGGTCTACAAGAAACTCTCGAAGGTGCTCATACCACGCACGTGGGGCTTGTTTAAGGCCATAGAGTGCCTTGTCGAGCTTGTAAACATGGTCCGGATGGTTGGGATCCTCAAACCCGGGAGGTTGCTTAACATATACCAACTCATTAATAGGACCATTAAGGAAAGCACTTTTAACATCCATTTGTTGCAATTTAAAGTTATGATGAGATGCATATGCAAGCAAGATGCGAATAGATTCAAGACGAGCAACGGGGGCATAGGTTTCACCGAAGTCAACACCTTCGACTTGAGAGTAGCCTTGTGCCACCAATCTTGCCTTGTTTCGAATGACAATGCCGTTCGAATCTTGCTTGTTCTTGAAGACCCACTTGGTGCCGATGACGTTCTTGCACCCATTTGGCCTTGGCACCAACTTCCACACCTTGTTGCGCTTGAAGTTATTGAGTTCTTCATGCATGGCATCAATCCAATCATGATCTTCAAGAGCTTCATACACCTTCTTGGGCTCGATGAAGGACACAAAAGCATGGTTGGTGCTAAAGCTTGCCAATTGTTTTCTTGTGACGACCTTGCTTTGGACACCTCCAAGAACTTTGTCCAATGTATGCTCTAAGCGAGTTAATTTTTGCTCTCTTCGCAATTCTCTTCTCTTCTTGGTCTCCTCCGAAGTTTCTTGAGAGATGACTTGATCATTTCCTTCATCATCGGAGTCATGTGCATTGTTTTGATCTTGAGCTTGATCTTGATGAGGACCACCTTGATCTTGTTCTTGATCATTGTCGTGTGCACCATCTAGAGCTTGGTCTTGAACATCAAGTTGTGGAGAGGAACCACTAGGTTGATCTTGTTCTTGACCTTGCTCACTTGTTTGAGGGCTCGGAGTTTGTTCTTGGTTACGGGGAGGATCTTGAGTTGGTGATGGTATGACTTGAGGAGGAGCTCGAGGAGGATCTTGAACTTGAGGAAGGATCCTCTTCAATGGGACGGATGTCCCCAATTGCCATCCTTCTTAGAGCGAGCTCCATAGGTACATCACCTACAACATTAGGATCAACTTGCCCCACTTGGGAGCCATTATCCTCATCAAACTTCACGTCACTAGATTCTTCAACTTGACCGGTGGTCTTGTTGTAGACTCTATAGCCGTGAGAGTTTGTGGAGTAACCAACAAAGATACCCTCTATAGATCTAGTTTCAAACTTAGATAACCGGTTACCTTTCTTGCGAATGAAGCACTTGCATCCAAAGACACGAAAATAAGAAAGATCCGGTTTCTTCCCAAGAAGAATCTCATATGGGGTCTTGTTCAATAGCTTGCGGAGAAATAACCGATTTGTTGCATGACAAGCGGTGGAGATGGCTTCGGCCCAAAAGTTATACGGAGAAGCATACTCCGCAATCATGGTCCTAGCCGCATCCATAAGAGTCCGGTTCTTCCTCTCCGCAACACCATTTTGTTGAGGGGTGTATGGAGTGGAATATTGATGAGCAATCCCTCTTCACTAAGAAACCCCTCCACGGTATAGTTCTTGAACTCGGACCCATTGTCACTTCGAATTGTCATGATCTTCTCTTGATATTGGCGTTGAGACATGTTGATGAAGTCAATGACTCTTTGTTGAGTCTCACTCTTTTTCTTGAAGAAATAGACCCATGTGTATCTTGAATAGTCATCAACAATCACCAAGCAATACTTCTTCCCACCAAGACTATCATAAGATAATGGACCAAAAAGGTCCAAATGAATGAGCTAGAATCTTGTTGGTGGTAATCTTCGTCTTTGGTGGATGGGCTTCTCCATGTTGCTTTCCTAGAACGCATGATCTACACACACGATCTTTGGAAAACTTAATATCGGTTAGTCCAAGAATGTGATTACCACTTTGAAGATCATGGAGTGTTCTCATATTGGTGTGGGCTAGTCGGCGGTGCCAAAGCCAACCCACATCAACTTTAGCCATTAGACAAGTCGCGGCCGACATGCTCTCTTTCGAGAAATCAAGCACATACATGCCGTACTCGACATGTCCAACAAAGACTACTTTAAGAGATCCCTTCACGGTGATGATCACACTCTCGTCATCAAAATAACACCCATAACCACTTTTAGTAAGTTGATAGACGGAGAGTAAGTTGTAACCAAGGGACTCAACGACAAGTACATTCTTGATAGAGACTTCTCTAGCAACAACGACCTTGCCTCGTCCCAATACCTTAAGCTCGCGGTTGTCACCAATTTTGACTCGTGAATATTGAGGTAGAGGAGGTTCAATATCATCCACCAAGTCAATGCGTCCGGTCATGTGTTGGGATGCGCCACTATCCACCGTCCATCGACCCGCACCGGACGCCACACCCTACAAGGAATCAAGTCTTTGATTTAGGTACCCATTTTTCGATGGGTCCTTTCTTGTTAGTCACAAGGGTCTTAGGAACCCAAATAGCCCAATGATAATCATCACCATAAGAAGAGCCAACATATTTAGCATAAACATGACCATCTCTAGATTTCATAAGAACATAAGATGGGTTATATTTGCCGGCAAAGTCATTATGGGTAGGAAGGTCCCTTGTGACCTCACCACCCACAATGGTGTTGGTCTCCTTCTCTTTAGCCAACTCCCCCTCCTTCACAAAGATAATAGCTTTTGAAGAGGGAGAAGACTTCTTCTTCTTCTTGTTCTTCTTCTTTGACTTGGTAGAGAAACCAAGTCCTTCTTTTCCAATTTGATCCTTTTGATTGCTCAAAAGGTCATTGAGGTTCTTTTCTCCTTGGGCACAAGCCATAATGCCCTTCTCAAGTTGAGATTTCAACTTAGCATTCTCTTCAACAAGGTTAGCATGCTCACAACAAATAATAGATTTAGCAATAATTTCATTTGATGTGGAAGCAATAACTTCTTTCACTTGTTGACCTAGGAATTGATCATGAGACTTCTCAAGTTTGGCAAAAGACTCTTTGAGGGTTTTGAGTTCCTCATCAAGTCTCTTGTTTTCCTTCTCAAGTCTAGCATGTTCAATGCCTAGCTCAAGCTTCTCATTCTTATAGACTTTAGAAGTAGCAAGAGCATGTTCATGATCCTTTTTAACTCTAGACATGTCAATAGCATAGGATTCCTCGGAATTAGATAGGGCCTCCTCAAGGGACCTTCTACGAGTTTGCTCCTTTTCAAGAGCAATAGCGAAATCCGCTATCTCATTAGCATAGTCAACCTCACGGTTTGCCATGCCCGAAATGATCTCCTCCTTTTGATCTACAAGAGAGTTAGTTTCCTCAAGTTGCTCCAAAAGAGCATCAACATTCACTTTGTCTTCTCCTTTAAGATTCGCTAGCCACACGTCCACCTCATTTGGACTTTGGGGCTCCTTCACAACATTCTCTACACAATCCAATAAGGAAGGAGGTGTAGAGGCAATAGGTTTAGGAGAAGGAGTTACCGAGGTGGCTTTTGCCATGAGACATGTGTAGGGAATGGACTCATTTTCATTGGGGGATTCAAATAGGGATGACGGTGTAGAGGAAGGTGTAGCTATGGCAATGCGAGCGGTAGCTACAACTTCATCTTCATCTTCATCACCGGACGTGTATTCTTCCAAAACTTTTCTATCTTGAACACACAAGGCATTGGAACCCTCTTCTTCACGTAGTTCTTGTTGCCGTTGCCCTTGGACTTGTCTTTTCTCACAAGCTTGCCATTGTGGTCCTCTCGATTCTCCCAAGGACAATCGGCAATGTAGTGATTGAGATTACTACAATTATAGCAAGTCTTTGGACGGTCTCCTCTTGGTCTTGCAACGAAGTTCTTCTTAGCAAAAGGTCTTGAAGATCTCTTGGAACGGTTGCCCCAATAGGCTCTTGAAGCAAGAGCCATGTGCTCACAATAGTCTTTCTTGATCTCCTCCGTATCCTCCTCTTCACCTCCATGTTCAAACTCTTCTTCACTAGTGATGGTGGTGGACTTCAAAGCGACATTTGGAGATTGTCCCGCAAGTCCCCTTTGCCGAGCTTGAGCATGAATAGAGCTCTTGACAACCATCCCAATGGATACAAACTCGTTGAGCACGGTGTTGGAGTCAAGTGTTGAGAAGTCCGGTCTTGATCGAATGGTTTGAGCTAAGCCTTGATTTGAGGGAGTGATGGCCTTGAGAAATTTGCGCTTGATCCAATTATCACTAATCTTCTCAAAACCGAAATCATTCAAGGTGATGGCAAGAGCGGAGAGTCTTCGATAGAGATCTTCGGGGGTCTCATCTTCATTCATCACAAACTCATCGGCTTCATCTTGAACCGCTTCATACTTGGAAAGTTGAATGCTTTTGTTCCCCAAGAACAAGTTATGAAGATTCTCCCAACATTGCTTTGCCGTCGTGCACATACGGATATGCGTGCGATAAGTTGGGCTTGCGGCCGTTTGTATCATGTGCATGGCGGTGGCGTTGAGTTGATGATTGGCCTTCTCCGTTGGAGTCATGTTGTGTGGGTCTTGAGGATGGAAGCCTTGCTCTAAAATGTCAATCAAGAAAACACAACAACTAGACATGTGTGAACGCATAGAGAATTGCCAATTAGGAAAGTCTTTTGGATCAAGCTTAGGAGGTGCGCCCATATTGGCGATGTGTGGCGGAGAGACGTGTTGGTGGATTGTGTTATACACTTGTTCCGGTGGAACATTAGCATACACCCCCGGCGGCTTCCTTGGGGTTGAGTTACCATCCTCGGAGTTCTTTGTTTCGGGATTGGCTTGCGCCTTTCCGTCCGCATTGACAATACCCGTAGAAGGAAGAGTATCTACCTTCCCGGGACATTTTCCAAGGAGGGTAAATCAACCTTAGGAGGATCCGGTTTCCCTAGGAACTCCTTGAACATTTCTCGCATCGATTCCTTCATGCTTATGTTGAGGTTGGTAGTGATCTCGGTATTGAGATTCGATATCTCACTCTTGAGTTCACTAACAACCTCACCAAAGCGTTCATTAGTAACCGATGCGAGAGGGTCCACGACGTCCGACATATTCTCTTAGGCGGTGAAGCCTTAGATAAGAGACGAGGCTCTGATACCAATTGAAAGATCGATATGTCGACTAGAGGGGGGGTGATTAGGCGACTACCAAATTTTAATTCTTTTTCGATTAATTAAGGCTTGAGCAAAGTATAACAAGGTTGACTAGATGTGCACTAAGTGAGCAACCTATGTGATACAAGCAAGGTAAGCAACGTAGCGGAAGCAACAAGTAAAGGATAGAAGTAACCGCAAAGTGAAGACACGGAGATGTTTCCCGTAGTTCCTTCCCAAGGGAAGTACGTCTACGTTGGAGGAGTGTGGAGCCACCTAGGCGCTCCAATAGCACGGATGTGCTCACTCTATTCTCCGTGAGCTTTACCCGTGGGGGTTCGGCTCATTCACTATGAGGTCACCTTGATGGCGTTGACCAAGCCGGTACACAAAGGTCGGGGAACTCCACAATGAGTTGAAGCCTCCCAACAATGTCTCGGACTTCCTCCGAGACTCACAAAGGCACCTCGAGTTACAAGCAACCCAAGATGCAAGTTCCACACTATCCGTGTGGGGGGATTTGAAATTCCTTCGGTGGAGATGTAGATCTAGACCTCCTATGACACTCCTCAAAGTATCAAGTCGATTGAGTGGTTGGAGTGGGAGATCTAGTAGTTTGAAGCTCGGCAGCAATGGAGGAGAGAGAATGTAAATCGCAGCCTTTCATTGGGGAAGAAAGGGTCTTTATATAGGGGCCCCCAAAATCCAACCGTTATGCACAAAAATGTGCACAACGGTACTACCGCTGCGAACAGCGGTACTACCGCTACTGATCTTCACACAGTACCTCAGTGGTTCCGATGCTCAGTTGCAGCGGTAGCACAGAGTGCTACCGTAGTTACCAGGCACCGGTACTACCGCCAGAACCCACCGGTACTACCGCTGTCATGCCTCGAATAAATTCGTGGTATTCCATCGGTAGTACGTGGGGGGTACCGGAGAGATACCGTTGGAGACAGTGGCTTAAAACGTCTGAACGGTATCCCCAGCGGTACTTCCAGCGGTAGTACCGTTGCCATCAGCAACGGTACTTCCAGGGTAGTACCGCAGGAGAGGACTGCCTGCGTGCTGCAGCAGTACTGCTCCAGAAGGAGCGGTACTACCGCTGCCCACTGGCGGTACTACCGTCAGGACAAATTCAGCCTGGGCAGATTTTCGAGCCCCTCTCTCTTCCATATGAGAACTTCTCGTGTTGATGTTTTCATCCCTGTTCAAACTTAAGAACACGATTAGTTCCGTGGGTGTGTTGTTATTAACTCCAAAACAGAGGAAGAGCCTAGCATGCTCTTTCAAATCCGACGATTAAGCGGCCACCCATGTTGTGACAAAATGTCCATTGCCACCTACTCCAAGCGTGCACACGCCTCCGTAAAGAGGTCTGGATGTCCCACATACTATAAGGTGCACCACGTACGGAGAGTACTTGTACAGCGTATACTTCTGAATGACCACGTATTAGTAAAGTCAGCATGAGCCCTAGTTCCACGCGGGGCAATTTCAACAGATTTGACCCTTTTTTCAAATCAATTCACGAAGTGGACTTAAATTCAAAACAATTCAAGATCTGACCCTTTTGCACGGCGCCCGCCTCCGGGGCGCCGTGTTCTTCTGTACGACGCCTTGGCCCAGGGCGCCGTTGACCCTGCCACGTCGGCGCTACGGGCCCGCAGCTCGAACGTACGGCGCCCCAGGCCAGGGCGCCATACTACAGACCACGGCGCCCCACCCTAGGGCGTCGTACCACCTGACCACGGCGCCCCGGTCTGGGGCGCCGTACAACTTGAAAACCACAACCCGCGCCGCCGGCCTTCCTCACTCGTATCTTTCTTCCTTCTCCAGCCTGAAGCTCTATCTCTCTCCCCTCACTTGACCCACTCCATTTTCCACTCAAATCCCACCGAATCGGAGGGATCTATCTGTGGAATTTGTGTCCTCTTCGTTCTCCACGGTAAGCTTCGTTGTTCCCCTCAAATTTGGCCAACTTAAATTTTGCCATTTGATTGTATTGTGCAAATTCGTGGAAACCCTAGAAATGTTTGTGGGAGGAACAATCTGCAGCTCGGTGTTGAAATTCGGGCCATAGGCTCTAGGATTTGTATGTGATGCATGTAAAATGCATACATGAACTTTGCACTATATCACTTATATCCAATCATATTTGCATCATATAAGGGTTATATCACTGTTATATAATGATTTTTGGGAATAAAATATTTATTTCCTATTTTTATGGAATTAACTCTGCGCAGGCAGAAAACCCTATTTTTTCCTTTTAAGTTTCAGGGATCCAAACGACGTCCAAATAACCTGGAAAAATACAGGCGTCAATATTTTGGAAGGAGGAAGACTTGGGAGCGAAGGAAGCAAGCAAACAAAGGCCGGAAGCCCAAAAGAGGGGGGCCCACACGACCTCTGTTCCTGGCCGCGTGGGGCCCACCATCTTGGCCCTCGACGCTCCGCTGTCGTCGATCTTTCCTCCACCGACATCGTCTTGACCTAAAAACGCCTATAAAAGAAGTCCTACGTCGTTCTCTGGAGGGGGCGCCGTTGAAACACAGAAACACCGAAAGAGAGATCTGGAGCTTCAGATTGGAGGGGGAAAACTCCGGCGGGGCGCTGCCGGGGTGGTCTCCATCTTCTCCGACGACTTCTCCACCGTCTCCATGATGAAGGGGGAGTAGTCCACCCTCTGGACTATGGGTTTGTGGTGGTAACTTATGTATCTCTCCTCTCTTTGAGCTTCACTAATTAGTACCGTATGAGCTGCTGAACATGATTACGGTCATCTATGTAATTCTTATGGTGGATATTGTGGTATGAGATGATTTGTTATGCATTTATTGTTGTGTTGGAACTTTTATGACTTGTCATACTTTGATAGAATATTGTTCTTTAAGAAGTATGATGTATGTGGGTACGGGATGGCCGATGTGACACGGCATAGGTATTGAGTGACACAGTACCGCCCAACATCCTTTATCTGGGGGTAAAAAGGAAGAGTATGATGTGGGAGTGACAGTAACCACGCTAGCCTTACGAGGGTGACCTAGCAACACAAATGAGTATTTCTTCCAACTATGTGTTTTAGGACATATAGCCGTCATAAAAGATACCATTAAAACATGACAATTGTGTGTACTTTATCTATAACATGATGATCACCGTAGATGAGAGAGAGAGGATTAAGTGAACCCATGAACCCACGTCCATTGTTCCTATAAGAGAAAACCTTTGTCTTGTCCTCTTGCATTAAAGAGGACTGGGACACTTTTACATTCTTGTTTTGTTACATTAAACTTCCATCCATCAAATCAACCACCTTGTTCAATAAACTTGTTTAGTGCATAATCAACTAAAACTTGTGACACTTTAGTTGTAGGGAATAGATAACTTTTCCTTCTTGCTCATGCGGATCGATACCTTACTTTCACATTGAGAGGTGCTACAGTGATCTGATGTCTACGCACGCTTCCTTTCTTGTAGACAGTGTTGGGCCTCCAAGAGCAGAGGTTTGTAGAACAGCAGCAAGTTTCCCTTAAGTGAATCACCCAAGGTTTATCGAACTCAGGGAGGTAGAGGTCAAAGATATCCCTCTCAAGCAACCCTGCAATTAAGATACAAGAAGTCTCTTGTGTCCCCAACACACCTAATACACTTGTCAGATGTATAGGTGCACTAGTTCGGCGAAGAGATAGTGAAATACAAGTAACATGGATGATTATAAGTAGTAATTGCAATCTGAAATAAAAATGGCAGCAAGCAAACATGTAGCAGAACTTGTTGTAAACGGTGTTTTAATGCTTAGAAACAAGGCCTAGGGATCATACTTTCACTAGTGGACACTCTCAACAATGACAACATAATTGAATAAATAAATGCTACTCTCAACACTCTCTTCTTGGATAACAAACACCATTCATTGCGTAGGGCTGCAAAAGCGCACCTCAAAGTCTAAGTAAACAAACACCGACAACGTCATAAAGGAATCACACACGATGCGCACACTGTCACCTTCACACCGTGGAGAGTGAATCCGGAGTTCATATTAAAGTAACCTCTAGAGTGGCATAATAGATAAAGAGTAACATCTACTTATTCAACTAGATTACAAAGCTCATGATCACATAAAGATCACACCATGGGAGAGAGAGATAAACCACATAGCTACCGGTAGAGCCCTCAGCCTCGGGGAGAACTACTCCCTCCTCATCATGGGAGACAGCAACGGCGATGAAGATGGCAGTGGAGTCGATGGAGATGGCTCCGGGGCACTTCCCCGTAACGGCAGCGTACCGGAACAGAGACTTCAGTCCCCCCGAAACTTGTCGTCGATGGCGGCGGCGCTGCGGACCTCTTCGTGGAATATGACTGCTTATTTAGGGTTTTCGCGTCTGGGGGAATAAATAGGCGAAGGGGCGACGTCGGTGGAGGCGCGGGGCCCGCTCCCCATAGGGTGGCGCGGCAGGGGCCCCACCCGCGCCGCCATGTGGGGAGCCCTGCTGCTGCCCCCTTCGTCTCTCCTTCAGACTTCTGGAACGTGTCGGGAAAAGTAGGCATCTGGGATTTTGATTCGTCCAATTCCGAGAATATTTCCAGAACAGCTTTTCTGAAACCAAAAACAGCTGAAAACAGGAACTGGCACTGTGGCATGTTGTTAATAGGTTAGTTCCAGAAAATGCATAAAAATGCTATGAAGTGTGAATAAAACATGTAGCTATTGGTATAAAACTAGCATGGAACATAAGAAATTATAGATACGTTGGAGACATGGCAGTGGTAAACGATAACAACAATAATTTCTGAAGTGACATGCTACCAACATAATCTTGATCAAATAATATTGTAAAGCATATGTCATGAATGAAGTGACTCAAGGCAATGGTCTATAGTTTGCTAACAAATAGATAATGAGTAAACACTGAATCATATAAGCAAAAGCTTTTCGTAAATAGTACTTTCAAGAGAAGCATCAAAAAGTTTTGCATAAGAGTTAACTCATAAAGCAATAGATTCTAAGTAAAAGGCATTGAAGCAACACAAAGGAAGATTAAGTTTCAGCAATTGCTTTCAACTTGTAACTTGTATATCTCATGGATAATTGTCAACACAAAGCAATATAATAAGTGCAATAAGTAAACATATAAGAATTGTTGCACACAAAGTTGGCACAAGTGTTTACTTCGGGGATAGAAAGGAGTAGGTAAACTGACTCAACAATATAGTAAAACATAGGCCCTTCGCAGAGGGAAGCAGGGATTAAATCATGTGCTAGAGCCTTTTAAGTTTTGAAAACATATAGAGAGCATAAAGTAAGTGTTTGAGAGGTGTTTGTTGTTGTCAACGAATGGCAGTGGGCACTCTATCTGTGGCGCCCCGACCCGACTGCTATACAGTGATGCTGAGTGTAACCGGTTAAGCGATACAACCGGAGGTTACGGGTTTACCAATCCCCGGCCAAAACCTTTGGCAGGCGTTGCTCGGAATTGATCACCGGCAACGCAACACCCCGATTGATGCCTTAACACAGGCTCAACTATCAAAGCATAATAGAGAGATCAAGACTTGTGGAACAACTGGCACATCACAGACTCTACGACACAAAGCAGTATAGTTCAACTCTTATAACTAGTCGTCAACCCGTGCACTTGCACGGGCTAGCAATTAAACAACAACAGACATAACGGTATAAAATTACAACTTATTGAAATTATGAATGTGGGAACAAACAAACAATTTACTATTCAAAGATTATTGCTATAAACATGTAATATTTTCCTATTTTCATATCAAGGAAAATTGGAACTTTTAAATTGCTAATGATCCATATTTAATGCACAGCCTCACCAAGAGACAATGTTGATTTTGCCACGATTATTATATGTTTGATTGGTATGTGTTCATTATATTAGTGTTTAACACTCTTAACTTTTGGGTATATGAGGCGGACATATTTAAACAATTATTTTGACCATTTATTTTATGACCTAAATATTAGGCATTCGCCATGAAATCATTCCACTTGATTTATTTTTTGTCTAAACCCAAGGTTAAACATTTTGTGGCACATAAATACATAATCCATATTTATTTGAACAGGAATCACTTAAAAATGGCAACAAATATATAACCAAAGAAATAATTTTGTATATATACATCAAAGATAAGTTCTAATAAATGTTTATAATCTTACCATCTGCGTGTGCTCCCTTTCTCCCGGTTCACTGAAACATTGTATTTTGTAGGAAACTGAAACAACACAAATAGTAATCATAAATTCACAATTACGTTGGCTGAGGAAAGGAGATATGCAACCATACGGTCAGATATTTTCTTTATGATGAAACTGAAGAAAAAGGACCCCAACCGGCCAGGCAAGAAATAAGCACCATTTGGTAAAATATGTGAACACTTCAGCGACTGTTGCATGCTATATTTCTGAAAAGCTATTACATTTCCAACTCATGCTTGATAGCTTTATAAGTACTGAAATCTAACAGGTAACTAACTTAACTGAAAGCCATCAGTGCACAAATGCTAACCCTTGAAAAGTTATTTCTGTACTTCGATGTATTATATGTATACAGTTCCTGGCAAATCGAAAACCTATGAATATATATACATGAGTCAGAGAAGTTTTTGGGGCGAACTATACTGGGCAGTTATGGGAGAAGGGCTATCATTAAAAGCTCTCTTTTCAGTTCACACAAAGTAGTAAAATCGAAAAACCTATGAATCGATCAAAACTTTCAACTAAAGTGGATGCAAAAATCATGATACGAAATATCGGGGATAGCTATGCGAACAGCCGTTCGGATTGGGCAAAACTGAATCATACCATATTTTGGGACCTCTCTTTTCTTAAAGGTGACCTAAAGACTTTCTTGAATCATAAGCTTGACAGGTGAATTTGAAACCACCAAAGTTCCCACTTGGGAAAGACATCTTGATCTTTGCGGCAAACATACCAGCGATCCCAACACACCAACTCCATTTGTAAATCCAAATTATTTCATATACTGTATGCAATTGGCAAAAAAAATGTGAAAGTAAGAAGTAAGACAAACGTGGTGGATTAGACATATTAGAATTTCTAATATGCAACTAAAGTTTCTTGAAGTGGTTCCAAAGTCTGAAAAATGCAAAAGTCATTAGAATGCAACAACACAGCATCGGACAACACACGATTATCGAACTAAATTCTTAGGATACCTTGTTTGCCTGCTTGTTATCAGAAACAAATACACCCTCCGATCCGGTATAAATGTCGCTAGAAACAAACTGGTCACGAACAACTTATACCTTAAACTCGCGACACTTTTTGTGGATTAGAGGGAGTACCTTGTGTACTGTAAACACGGATATAGTTTTGGCAATGAGTAAGTCTATTCTTCAAGCATACGTACATGCATAGCCATATCTCTGTTTTTAACTTACTGTCATGAGTTTTCCAGGTGATTTCTGTTACATGTTACAACCAAAATAGGTTTAGTTGAGCATTAAGCTTTACCTTATCGTGGCTATAAGTTATAACCAACAAATAACATAATATAAGGTACGGACTAAACCCTTTATCTAAAAATAAATAAGGTACAGAGTAAGGGAAGTTTACTCGGTTTCCTTGAGAAACTTTTTTGTAATCATTGCTGACCTAAGAGGAGCAAACAAAGTCAGGAAAATTAAAATTTTGCAGGGACTGGTTTTTTATAGGGCGTTCTGGATCGTTGGCCATGTCTGTGTACATGGTTCTGTAATTTTCCGTCAAATCAAAATCGAGTGGAAGCATTGCACATCACTGTTTGCAGAAACTAATAAGTTAGGAGCACATCATCAACCGTGGAGTGCTTCTTCTCAACATTCAGCGGCATAGAATAATAGAGAGTTGTCACTGATGTAGCTCTGCATTATGATGTCCCTTGTCAACAATGACCATCACACGTCAACAGGAGCTGCACAATCCTTGCTATGCTCTCTTTTTTATGTACAAATCAGACTAATTTCAACAAATTCTTTCTTCTAGATTTGTAGGATAATCTGAGCGGATTTTATCCCAGAGAACAAAAAACTTAGAACACAACCAAGTTTGATTATTATTTGTATTGGTGAAGGTAGAGATAAAACAGCTCCAATCAAATCCTCTGTAAACTCTAGATTGAAAATAATGAATTAAATCTGACATTAACATTGTTGTGAATCCAAAGCATTGTAAATTCAATAGAGAGCATAAATCTATCTAGTGGATACATACACTAATCGAATTCAGTCTAGTCTTGTCATTTAGACGGGGAGTCTTATTTGAAAGCACATTCCAATCTAAAGAACAAAGTAATAAAAAGAAGGAGAGGATGCAGAAGCTGCAGCAGGAAAACTAATGGAGCAATCATCTGACCTCCCCCATTGCCGCAGCCTTCTTTGCTCTGCTTTTCGTCATCACAATCCGAGCCTGTTTACTGTAGTTTTAAAAGGAGATGTGTTCTGTTTGCGAAAGATAGCCAGAGATGGATAATTCAAACTCAGAAATTCAACATATGAGCGATAAGACGACACATACCATTGATAACCAATGATGTGTGGATGCTGCTTTGGCGTGCTTGTCCACCATCTGAAGTATTGACATAACCGCTGCCATGAACGCCAGAGCAATCTGGTTTGATAGAGAGAGAGTTTGCTCTCGGTCAACTCAAACAGAGAAGAAACTTGAATGATTAAATCCTAGAGTAATCTTGGTTTTAGAGATAGAGCAGAGCATGCCCTTTGTGAACCTAGAGCCGAGAAGTGGCACTGCCCGAAGCTACCAGCTAGGTCTGTAATGGAGGAGAGCTATAAAGTTCAGGCGTCCTCGTAGTTGAGACGATGGCCGGAGTAGATGCAGAGAGGACGCGGCCACCGGCCGGTGCAGGAAACTAACACAGTATGAGAAAAGGCAAGAAGCAAACTGCATACGGAACAACCCATCGATCTGATATCCTGACGTAGCTCCGTGCCTCACGAATCTCTGGGCCAACCAAAGATCATTACATCGGATGGATCTGTGGTGGTGCCAGCTTGATGTATAGCAGCAATCATCAGCTACGCCTACGTGTGAGATCGTTTTTTGCGGGCGTAGCCGGCTGGAACACCGGCGGCGGCGGTGAGGCGTGAGAGAGCAATCCTCCGATTGATTGTGTTTTCGACCTAATATGCAAGTGATGAGAGGCGCATTGCTTATACCATTAATAAGCTAGATTGATGCCCGATCGATCGGAGCTGAAGGTAGAGCGTGCAGTCCAATTCTCCAAGAGACGCATGGACAGAAGTGTCCACCATACAACCATAACGCGAATCAATCAGGAGGGGGCATGCATGGCTGCCGGATCAAACTTTTCGTCCCTGCCTGCTCGCAATATGAGGAAACGCCATCAATTAGAACTGCAGGCACAAATCAACGAAATAAACGCTGTGACACCCGTGCTCCATCAGGATCCGATTCAGCGCTCGCCGCCGTTAAACCGCCCGAGCTTCCCGAGATTAATAGGCGATGAGTTGCAGGCATCGATCAAGGAGATGGATGCACCGACGTCTGTGCTATGTCGATCCAACGCTTGCTTCCCGTTGAGGCACTCAAGCCGCGTTAGGAAGGCATCAGCATTAGCAGCGCCGAGGATAATTTTGGGGAAAAAGAGATTGATTTATTTTGTGCCCTCTGTTATTCGAACCTGCATCGTGAGCAAATAATGCGGACAGGCCGCATGAAGTTTGAGCGTGATCTAACGGTCATTATCATCCGTTGTAAACATCTAATGGTTGTTGTTCTTTTACCGTGAGAGTTAACGTGGAGGCTTCTACGGTGCCTCCAATTAGTAAATATAAGATAGAGAAAGATAACAAATTCCAACCGGAGGTCACAGACCCAACATTACAACAATAGGAAGCAAATTAGGTTGTTCTAAACAACAAGAACCAAATTATGGCCTAAGAGGCCTACAGATAAACATCCAGCGCCAGCTGTTCCGGATGTCCCAAGCTGCCACCTGGGAACCCCAGACTACTCGTCGACGTCCACAAAGAACCCACCTTCGAGGTCGGTGAAGTCCTCCTCTGAAACAAAACAAACGACGTTGAGTTCGACGAACTCGCAAGATTATATATAGAGCTTTAGCTCGATGAGGCTTTCAAAGTTTTATGGCTGTTTTGCATAAAGCTGATTTTATTTATGAAAACATAACTCCATGGCATCGACTATCAGAACATTTTCAAAGAGGGGTAAGAAGTAACTCTTTTCTTTGGTCACCTTTCTCAACAGCACCCATCATCATCAACCACTGTACGTGTGATACAAGGCACCTCCCCGAATCACCCTCGAGGAAGCTCACCTTACAATCTTGAGTAGTACCTTTAGTACCCAGTTTTTTAATCATTCCGTTCAAGTTATTCTATGATCTTATCGTCCTTTCCCAAGTCGTCCGTAACCGTGGACACGGCTTTTCGAAAAGATTTACCCTGCAGGGGTGTACAATGTTTGCCACGCGTACCGTCCGGCCCATTACCTGCTGTCTCTGCGTGCAGGAGAGAAAACTCGAGCCCCTCCCCGCGCCATTACGCCACCCTCTGCCCCGATGCATCGCCGTGGCATCCGCGGCGTCGCCGGCCAAATTGGCCCAGCCCTCTGCGCCTCGACACGCCCAGCTCCTCTAGACGCTTCTAGAACGTGTCCGGACCCCGTTAAGCACCAAGCCGCCACGAGCCTCTGCACCCTCGCCGCGTAGCCGAGGAATTGGTCACCGTAGACGCGCCATGGCCGCCGCCGTGGACCTCGACCAGCATGGACCGCCCCGAGCCTATAAAGCCACCCCGAGACCTCACTGAAACTCCACACCCCTCCCTCGATCTCTCCCTCGCTCCAATTTGGTCTGTGCACCGCCAGAGGGCCGTGCACCGCCGCACCCGTCGCCGCCGTCAAGGTCGATCATCGCCGCAACACCACACCCTCCCATTCTTCCCTCTCTGGCCTGCGCTAGCTTCTCTCTGCTTCACCGCACTCACCGCGCCCTTTTTCCCTCTGGATTGTGTCCAGATTCGCCGTGGGATCGTCGCCGGAGCTCGTGCCCGTGGCCGTGGAAGTTGCAGACCACGCCGTCACCGCTACACTCCGTCCCAGCAAGCACAACTCGCGCCACAACCTTACCCGAGCCTCCGCCGTCGATTCACGTCATCGCCGCCGTCTGCCGTGCCCTCTAGGTGAGTTTTCCGTCCACCTCGCCGTCGCCGGCGCGGCAGCGCCGCTCGTTTTAGGTCGTCGCCGATGGCGACCTCCGTGAGCCGTTGGATCGAAGATCTACGGCCACGTACCGCTTCGTATTAAGTTAGACTGCCATGTGGGTCCCACTGTCATAATTTTAATCTTTTCCCTCGCGCGCGTACCGTTTCGCTGAGTCACTGACGGGTAGGACCCACCCGTCAGGGATTTCAACATTATCCACAACAGTGGATTTTTCTAATTTAAATTCTCTGAAATTCTCAGTACTGATGTCAACTTTGAAATTAAATATCTCGAGATTTAGGAATCCAAATAAATCAAACTCAAATGTTCTGGAAAGCTTATGAAATTGTTTAACCAACACAATTGGTCTCATGTCATTTAATTAAATAGTTAAAAAGTATTATTGAAAATGCCACAGAAGGTTTAAAATCTAAACTTGTTTGTTTCTGATACTCTGTTAGTCCAAATAATTCCAAACCAATTTTGCTAGCTTAGTACTGCCTTGTGTTAGCTCCCCTAATTTTGGTAGAATTAATTAAGCAGTATTAATTGTTGACTTTAAGATAAACCCTTCTGGACTAAAACAAACAAATATGTTTATTGGTTGATCCAAATGAGTTAGGACCAATTTTGTTAGCTCACATATAGCCATGTTTAGTTACCCCTAAAAGGGTTTAATTTTTGGAACAATAGAATTTAAATGGTAGCTAAAACTTGATTATTAAGCTACTGGATTCAATCCAATGTGTAGGGAGTTTGGTAACTCCAAATGATCCAATTCAAATTGGGTTGTCTTCTACACATCAGTGGCTTTCCATAGAATTTTAGTTTGTATTTTTGTGACCAACAGAACTCAAGTTGTGGAATTAAACATGAATAACTAGTTTCTGCCATAATTTGGACTTAATTAAATAATGTTTAATTCAATTTATTTGAAAACCAAATTGTGTGGTTTGTGTGTGCAGTAGCTAATTGTGATGTTTATGATTGTTGTGTTGAGATGATTGCTTGTATAGCTTAGTGATTGGTTGCATTGTTTGTTTATTAATTAGACGAGAACGTTGTCGGATATATCGAGGAAGGAGAGTTTGCTGAAGTTGAAGAACAAGAGCAAGATCACTTTGCCAAGCAAGGCAAGCTATTCTCTGAGCTTGCACTACCAACATATGCATCTACTTTCATAACATGTTTTACTCTCAAAGCAAGATTTATAAAACTCATTTCAAAAGTATATGGATATTATTTTGCCACCCTATGTAGTAGTTTATATAAAACTTTAGGATGGGAAAACAATGTTGTTTATTCAAAACTCCTTTGAAATGTCTTGTGAGTTTATGGAATGCCGAGATGTCGGTGTTGTGTTGGAAAAGTGGAAAAGTGGTGATGTTTATGAAAAATGCACAGTGTGTCCTTGTACTTACGTCAACCATCCAATACCCTGTGCGACCACCTCCACCACATATGGGAAAAGGGCGTAGTCATATAATTTGCTCATATTAGTATGGGACTCCTCAACAACGAGGATGACCTCGTTCCATGAGGGGATGGTCATGGCGACCTACCCCCTGACCTGGGTCCTGGCATCTGAGAATGGGGGATTGAAGGGTTCGCTCGCCGGGCAGAACTACGAGTCCTCACACTTAGGTTTCCCGACGGGGAATCTGGACTGGGTGTTGATGGAAAGGATGATAATTTCGTAGCGGTAGGATCCTATACTAGCATGAGCAAAGGACAGGCTATGGTCGGCGGCTTACTTCGCATACACCTGTATGGCGAGACGTGGCGGACACGATGAGCTGCCGGATGGATGTGGGATAAAAGCGTGCTACCTCTGCAGAGGGTTAAAACTATTCGAATAGCCGAGTCCTCGGATATGGACAGCTGGGAGACCCTACTTTGACCATGTGCAAGTTTTTGGAAAAGCTTTTAAGTTTAAAAGAAATTGAAATGGTGATGGGGTTACACAGCTATACCAAATGAAGTGGTAGGAGTTGTGGGAATAAATGGACTATGGTGAGCCATGGTCATGAAAAGGAGGAGTTTTTGAGAAACAAAATGAGATGGTGACTTCTTTCAAAGATGGTTATAAAACTCTTCTTACCTTTTTCAATAAAGATATAGAGATGTTTTAAAACAAATAAGAGTGCATACTCATGTTGGGGTAGTTTGCGAGTACATTCAAATGTACTCATATTGGTTTCGTCCCTGGCTATTGTCCTAGCCAGACTACGAGGAGGAGCACTACGCCGAGCAGGAATATGGCGACTTCTACGCCAACTAAGGATCTCCACAAGTCAGCTGCCTGTCGGGTTGTCATCGTTAGAATATGATGTCTACTACGCCGTAGCTTCCGCTGATATATTGGTTTGGCCCATGAAGGCACCTATGTAAGAACTTGGTCTAAATGACCATTTATGTAAGACTTTTTATTCGGTACTGTAATGGATGTAAACTTTGGTATCCAATTCGGATTATGTGCAACGACAGACTGATCACGGGATCGTTGTGTTAAGCATAATCGGGTATTTCGGACAGCTAGTCCGGGGTCCCCACAGACTTGGTATCAGAGCCATCCTGACTTTAGGAAACCTTAGTTAGCATGGTCGTTTGTCAAATGTTACAAAAGATGAATTTCTAAAAAGAAAGGAATGAAGTATTTTCGAAAATTGCTTATCTCCAATCCTCTTACTCATGCAAAATTTTACTCTCATTAAATGTTACATTTTCCTTGGTATCCCTAAAATTTTGTACACCTCTCATTAAGTTTAAAATTTGACTCACTTGTTGCCCTACTATATTAAAATTTTGATATACTTGTCACCTAACTAACTTAAAATTTTGCTTAAAAACTGTAGATGGCACTCCACTGGACCGAGTTCGTTCAGCTGGAGAAGGACAGCAAGTGACGTTTGAGAGGGACTTGTTCGAGTTGACCAAGCTGTTAGGTCGCCCCGCTCCAGAGTTTGAGGGAGCTCAGATTGATGTTCACGGTGTTGGAAGGCTGAGCTGGCTCATCAGATCGTCAGTTCGCAGGAACATCAAGTCTCCCAATTCCCGGACGCTCATCTTCACCACCAAGGAGGCCACCTGGGTTGACGGTCTCTGTACTGCTACACAGAGGATGCTAGCCCGACTTTGTGAGGAGCACAAGGCGGAGTTAGTAGACTCCCGTTTCCGGTTCTACGGGAGGCGCAACTGTGATGGACACCCTACTCCTTCACCTTACCACCCGATGTTTGGGAGCTACATCATGGACATGGAGATCTTACTTCAGTGCACTCAGGATGATCTGTTGCGCACTAGGATTCAGCTCCACTTCGACCGCGAGTCGCTCGTTGAGCTTCGCGAGAACGAGATGAAGCTGATGGTGGAGAAGGTTGCTCTTCTCAGGAAGAGGGCCCAGCTGAGGAAGACTATCGTGAAGCTCCGCACGAAGGTGGCAGAGCAGGATGGACTGATTGAGGATCTAGAGCACCATACTGACGAGATGGAGGAGGAGGGCGAGGATCTCCGCAAGGAGAACGACGCTTTCCTCAGTGACGATGATGACTTCGTGGAGGAGATGGACTGTGAGGAGGAGGATGATGAGGAGGAGTTAGTTGACGAGGAGGAGGAGCCACTCGAGCCAGTTCTCGAGGACGAGGAGGAGGATCCCGAGGAGCCAGCCTACCAGTCAGATGCTGACGTGTTAGAGCTGGAGGTTCCACCTCAGTAGGCGAGTGACTTGATCACTACCGCAGGATTAGGTTGACCCCCTATAGCTAGTCGAGTAGTAGCAGTGGTTCTTTTGGAAACCAGATGTTATGTTGTAAGCTTGATGTTGATGTGAACTCTTTGATGTGTTGTTTGTGAAATATAAGTATGTTTGTCTTGTTAAATCCGTGTGAACTATTTTCATATAAATCTTAGGATTAATCAACCACTTGAGAGATCATCTTTTCCCTTAGTCGAACTTTTCTTGCCTTGTCTCTTATACCCGGTGTGCTTCAGGATGCCACCCCGTCGCAGCAATGCGGAAGGATCAGGATCAGCACCACCACCACCGGACCCAACCCCCACCCAACTTCTCGCGCTTATCATGGAGGAGCGTGAAAATGCCCGGCAAGAGCGCCAAGCTCATCTCGCTGCCTTACAACAACTCGCAGCCGCTTATAACAACAACAACAACAACAACAACAACAACAATGGTGGTAACGGCAATGGCGATGGAAACCAGCGATCTACCTTGGGTGATTTTCAGAAGACCAACCCACCCACCTACTCCAAGGGACTTCACCCACTAGAAGCCGATGATTGGCTTCGCACCATCGACAACAATCTGGAAGTTGCTGCTGTGGGAGAGAATGAGAAAGTGCTGTATGCAACCCACTATCTCGCTGGACCTGCAAGAGCTTGGTGGGAGACTACCAAGACTCTCCAGCAGCTGGTCATGTTATCAACTGGGCTGAGTTCCAGGAGAAGTTCCGCAAGAAGCACATTCCCTATGGACTCATTGAGAGGAAGAAGGATGAGTTCCGTAAGCTGAGGCAGGGAAGTAGAGATGTGGTCGGTTATCTTGAGGAGTTTACCGACTTATCTCGGTATGCCCTGATGACACCGACAAAGAAGAGAAGAAGATGGAGCGTTTCATGAGTGGACTTCATGATGAACTGCAGTGTGCTCTGGTTATCCATGACTTCCGTGATTGGAGTCACTTGTGGACAAAGCCATCCAACTGGAGACCAAGCGCAAGTCTATGTATGAAGGTCGCAAGAGGAGGATGAATGCTCAGGAAGGTTCGAGCAGCCAGAAACCCGTATCTTTCAGCAGAACCCCAGGCCTGCTATCGTCCACCCCAAGTTCCACGCCCCAATTTCCCTAACCGCCCGAACAACTTCAACCGCCCCAATGACAATAACCGTCCCAGAGGAAACTTCAACAACTTCAACCCCAATGCCAATGTTGTCTGCTTTGAATGTGGCAACAAAGGTCACTACTCCAGAGAATGCCCCAATCCCAAGAAGCCTGTCCAACGCCCCAATGCACCTGCACCGAACAATGGTCCAGGCCGCAATGGAATGGTAATGGCAAGAATGCCGCACCCCGCGGGAATGTTGCTGTTGTCAGAGGCCGTCTGCACCACATCAATGCTGAAGAGGCTGAAGAAGCGCCAGATGTTGTGCTGGGTACGTTTCTTGTCAACTCAGTACCTGCAACTGTTCTGTTTGATTCTGGTGCTACCCATTCGTTTATTACCAAAGAGTTTGTTTCTAAGGGAGGTTTAGTCGGGAGTCTTTTACCCAAACCAATGTTGGTACAAACCCCAGGACTGTTAGCCAAAACCAACCAGATGTGTTCCGAAACCCCCATAGAAATTGGAGGAGGAAGGTTTGCAGCCGACCTAATTATCTTAGGAAACCAAGGCATAGATGTTATTCTTGGAATGGATTGGTTAGCCAAGTACCACGGTCGTATTGACTGTGCCCGAAGAGCTGTTTCTCTCACTTCTGATGATGGAGTTGAAGTGGAGTATGCATCTGAGACCAGCCAGACCAGACCCGGATGCCATGAGAGCATAGCTCGACCCGCCCTAGATGAGATCCGTGTTGTTCATCTGTTCAAGGATGTTTTCCCAGAAGAATTACCTGGTATGCCGCCAGACAGGGATATTGAGTTCATAATTGAGCTTATCCCAGGAACATCCCCCATATCCCAAAAGCCTTATCGGATGAATCCGGAAGAACTGGTTGAGTTGAAGAAACAGTTGGCTGATATGCTAAGCAAAGGTCTTGTCCGCCCAAGTGCTTCACCATGGGGATCACCCATTATTTTTGTGGACAAGAGAGACGGTACCACACGCCTGTGTGTGGATTATCGCAAGCTGAATGACGTGACCATTAAAAACAAGTACCCTCTTCCCAAGATCGAGGATCTGTTCGATCAAATGAACGGAGCCCGAGTCTTTTCAAAGATCGATCTTCGGACAGGTTACCATCAGTTGAAGATCCGAGAGACAGATATTCCCAAGACCGCCTTCACCACCCGTTACGGTTTGTTTGAATACACCGTCATGTCCTTTGGCCTGACCAATGCCCCAGCCTATTTCATGAATCTCATGAACAAGATTTTCATGGAGTACCTCGACAAGTTCGTGGTAGTTTTCCTTGATGACATCCTTATTTATTCCAAGACCGAAGAGGAGCATGCTGAACACCTGCGTCTAGTTTTGGAACCCTCCAAGAGCACCAGCTGTATGCCAAACTTAGCAAGTGTGAGTTTTGGCTCAGTGAAGTGGCATTTCTTGGACATATTGTATCCGCTGGAGGAATTTCTGTTGACCCTGAGAAGATACAAGCCATTCTTGACTGGTTATCCCCAACCAATGTTTTTGAAATCCGAAGCTTTCTCGGACTTGCCGGTTATTACCGCAAGTTCGTCGAAGGATTTTCCAGTATAGCCAAACCTCTGACCCAACTGTTGAAGAAGGACAAGAAATTTGAATGGACTCAGAAGTGTGAGGATAGTTTCCAAGAACTGAAGAAGAAACTAACCTCAGCCCCAATCCTGATCATGCCAGACGTCACCCAGAGTTTCGACGTGTATTGCGATGCATCACGCCTCGGACTTGGTTGCGTTCTGATGCAAGAAGGCAAAGTTGTGTCGTATCTGTCCCGGCAGTTGCGACCGCATGAAGAGAATTACCCAACCCATGACTTGGAGTTAGCTGCTGTGGTCTTTGCTCTTAAGAAGTGGCGTCCCTATCTTGCGGGACATCGCTGCGAGGTCTATACAGATCACAAAAGCTTGAAATATATTTTCACCCAGAAAGATCTGAACCTGCGACAGAGGAGATGGATGGAATTAATCAAGGATTATGATATTGGAATCCATTATCACCCTGGAAAGGCTAATGTAGTTGCCGATGCCCTTAGTCGCAAACCTTGCACCCTGAATGCCCTGATCCAAGCCGAACAGCCAGCCTTGTTCAAAGAGTTCCAAGATTTTGGACTAGAGCTTGTTAGCCATGGTTATCTCGCCAATTTAGAGTTAACCCCAACCCTGATGGATCAAATCAAAGAAGCCCAAAAAGGTCATGAAAGCATAGAGGGAATTAGGAAAAAGATTTCCCTCGGCAAAGCACCCGGTTTTACCGAAGATGCTGAGGGAGTGCTGAAATTCAATGACCGTATCTGTGTGCCCAATGTCACGGAACTTAAGGAGTTAATCCTGAAGGAGGCCCATGAGACCCCTTACTCAATCCACCCCGGCGGAACCAAAATGTACCAAGACCTTCGAGGAAGATTTTGGTGGCATGGAATGAAGCGAGAGATTGGTTCATTCGTAGCCAAGTGTGACATCTGCCAGCGAGTTAAGGCTGAACATCAGCGACCCGCTGGATTGCTTCAACCTTTGAAAATTCCCGAGTGGAAGTGGGATGAGATTGGAATGGATTTTATTACCGGACTTCCAAAATCCAACCGAGGCCATGATTCAATCTGGGTCATCGTTGATCGACTGACCAAGGTTGCCCATTTCATCCCTGTCAACACCACCTATCGGGGACATCAGTTGGCCGACTTGTATATTTCCAGAATAGTGAGCCTGCATGGTGTGCCTAAGAAGATTGTATCTGATAGAGGCACGCAATTCACCTCAAGGTTCTGGAAATCCCTTCATGAAGCCCTCGGAACCAAGCTAGCATTTAGCACAGCTTATCATCCCCAGACCGATGGCCAAACTGAGCGAGTGAACCAGATATTGGAGGACATGCTTCGTGCATGTGTTCTATCCTATGGTTCCAAGTGGGAAGATTGCCTTCCGTTTGCAGAATTCTCGTACAACAACAGTTATCAGTCCAGTCTGCAAATGGCCCCTTTTGAAGCCCTTTACGGCAAGAAGTGTCGTACACCCTGAATTGGTCCGATACAGGAGAAGGCAAATTGTTTGGACCAGATACCCTCCGTGAAGCTGAAGAGCAAGTTCAGCTTATTCGTGAACGTCTCAAAACTGCCCAATCCCGTCAGAAGAGTTATGCTGACACCAAGCGCCGTGACCTCACTTTCAGTATCGGAGATCATGTTTATCTCCGAGTGACACCCCTTAAAGGAATGCAGCGTTTCCATGTCAAAGGAAAGTTAGCGCCAAGGTATATTGGACCCTTCAAGGTCCTTGCTCGTCGAGGAGAAGTATCCTATCAGCTGGAGTTACCCCGAGAGTTAGGAGATTATCATGATGTCTTCCACATTTCCTTGCTCCGGAAGTGTCTTGAAGTTCCTGACCAGCCTGATGTTTTCAAAAACATCGACCACCTCTCCATCGACCTGAACCAAGACCTGACTTATCGTGAGAGACCCTCAAAATTCTCGAAGAAGATGTTCGTGTTACCCGAAGACGTGCGATCAAGTTTTACAAAGTCCAGTGGACTAACCACTCTGAAGAAGAAGCAACTTGGGAACGCGAAGACTATCTTCGAAGTGAATTTCCAGACCTCCTTAGTACCCAGGCCTAGCAAATCTCGGGACGAGATTTATTCTAAGGGGGGAAGGATTGTAACATCCCAAAAATATTAATCAATATTATTATTCCAAAAATGAGAGCCAACAAAAACTTTTGTTAAATATTATGTGTTGTCTGCAAAATATTGCTTGTGGTAATTAATCCTTGTTGCTTGTGTTATTCCTTCTTGCTAGTGGTTTGTTGTTTGCTCTAAATAAAAGCAAGAAGAAAAGAAAAGAATTGAAATAGCAAATAAAGCAAGAAAAATAAAAGTGACATTTGTGTCCCACAAATTCTCCAAGTGAGAATTTCAAATGGTTTCAAACAAAATTCAGTGGAGTGGGTTTATAAACACTCCCCATTTTGTTCCTACCACTTTCCCCTCTCAAATATTATTTTTGAACTAGTTTTAAAATCCTAAAATCAAAACAAATTGAAATATATTAAAATGCCTTAATTAAAACACTATAAAAGAAAATGTTTCAAAACATTTTATTATTTTATGCCAATTTTTGTGGAGCTTCTGTACATTATGGGAAGGCCCCACAAATTTTTGCAAATTTTTCTAAAATGTTTAAATACCCTAATTAAATCCTAGAAAACCTTCTGGATTTAACAGAAGGACTAAAACAGAAATAAAAAAAGAGGCAGAGAGGAGGCAGGGGGTTTTCTGCAAAAATGTCATCCCCTACCTCTCTCCCTCGCCCCGACGTGCCGCCGTGTCGCCACCACCGTCGTCGCCGTTTCCGAGCCGCCCAGGCCCCCCTGCGCGCGCGCCCGGAGCCTCTGCTGTCTCTGCGTGCAGGAGAGAAAACTCGAGCCCCTCCCCGCGCCATTACGCCGCCCTCTGCCCCGATGCATCGCCGTGGCATCCGCGGCGTCGCCGGCCAAATTGGCCCAGCCCTCTGCGCCTCGACACGCCCAGCTCCTCTAGACGCTTCTAGAACGTGTCCGGACCCCGTTAAGCACCAAGCCGCCACGAGCCTCTGCACCCTCGCCGCGTAGCCGAGAATTGGTCACCGTAGACGCGCCATGGCCGCCGCCGTGGACCTCGACCACCATGGACCGCCCCGAGCCTATAAAGCCACCCCGAGACCTCACTGAAACTCCACACCCCTCCCTCGATCTCTCCCTCGCTCCAATTTGGTCTGTGCACCGCCAGAGGGCCGTGCACCGCCGCACCCGTCGCCGCCGTCAAGGTCGATCATCGCCGCAACACCACACCCTCCCATTCTTCCCTCTCTGGCCTGCACTAGCTTCTCTCTGCTTCACCGCACTCACCGCGCCCTTTTTCCCTCTGGATTGTGTCCAGATTCGCCGTGGGATCATCGCCGGAGCTCGTGCCCGTGGCCGTGGAAGTTGCAGACCACGCCGTCACCGCTACACTCCGTCCCAGCAAGCACAACTCGCGCCACAACCTTACCCGAGCCTCCGCCGTCGATTCACGTCATCGCCGCCGTCTGCCGTGCCCTCTAGGTGAGTTTTCCGTCCACCTCGCCGTCGCCGGCGCGGCAGCGCCGCTCGTTTTAGGTCGTCGCCGATGGCGACCTCCGTGAGCCGTTGGATCGAAGATCTACGGCCACGTACCGCTTCGTATTAAGTTAGACTGCCATGTGGGTCCCACTGTCATAATTTTAATCTTTTCCCTCGCGCGCGTACCGTTTCGCTGAGTCACTGACGGGTAGGACCCACCCGTCAGGGATTTCAACATTATCCACAACAGTGGATTTTTCTAATTTAAATTCTCTGAAATTCTCAGTACTGATGTCAACTTTGAAATTAAATATCTCGAGATTTAGGAATCCAAATAAATCAAACTCAAATGTTCTGGAAAGCTTATGAAATTGTTTAACCAACACAATTGGTCTCATGTCATTTAATTAAATAGTTAAAAAGTATTATTGAAAATGCCACAGAAGGTTTAAAATCTAAACTTGTTTGTTTCTGATACTCTGTTAGTCCAAATAATTCCAAACCAATTTTGCTAGCTTAGTACTGCCTTGTGTTAGCTCCCCTAATTTTGGTAGAATTAATTAAGCAGTATTAATTGTTGACTTTAAGATAAACCCTTCTGGACTAAAACAAACAAATATGTTTATTGGTTGATCCAAATGAGTTAGGACCAATTTTGTTAGCTCACATATAGCCATGTTTAGTTACCCCTAAAAGGGTTTAATTTTTGGAACAATAGAATTTAAATGGTGCTAAAACTTGATTATTAAGCTACTGGATTCAATCCAATGTGTAGGGAGTTTGGTAACTCCAAATGATCCAATTCAAATTGGGTTGTATTCTACACATCAGTAGCTTTCTATAAATTTAGTTTGTATTTTTGTGACCAACAGAACTCAAGTTGTGGAATTAAACATGAATAACTAGTTTCTGCCATAATTTGGACTTAATTAAATAATGTTTAATTCAATTTATTTGAAAACCAAATTGTGTGGTTTGATGTGTGCAGTAGCTAATTGTGATGTTTATGATTGTTGTGTTGAGATGATTGCTTGTATAGCTTAGTGATTGGTTGCATTGTTTGTTTATTAATTAGACGAGAACGTTGTCGGATATATCGAGGAAGGAGAGTTTGCTGAAGTTGAAGAACAAGAGCAAGATCACTTTGCCAAGCAAGGCAAGCTATTCTCTGAGCTTGCACTACCAACATATGCATCTACTTTCATAACATGTTTTACTCTCAAAGCAAGATTTATAAAACTCATTTCAAAAGTATATGGATATTATTTTGCCACCCTATGTAGTAGTTTATATAAAACTTTAGGATGGGAAAACAATGTTGTTTATTCAAAACTCCTTTGAAATGTCTTGTGAGTTTATGGAATGCCGAGATGTCGGTGTTGTGTTGGAAAAGTGGAAAAGTGGTGATGTTTATGAAAAATGCACAGTGTGTCCTTGTACTTACGTCAACCATCCAATACCCTGTGCGACCACCTCCACCACATATGGGAAAAGGGCGTAGTCATATAATTTGCTCATATTAGTATGGGACTCCTCAACAACGAGGATGACCTCGTTCCATGAGGGGATGGTCATGGCGACCTACCCCCTGACCTGGGTCCTGGCATCTGAGAATGGGGGATTGAAGGGTTCGCTCGCCGGGCAGAACTACGAGTCCTCACACTTAGGTTTCCCGACGGGGAATCTGGACTGGGTGTTGATGGAAAGGATGATAATTTCGTAGCGGTAGGATCCTATACTAGCATGAGCAAAGGACAGGCTATGGTCGGCGGCTTACTTCGCATACACCTGTATGGCGAGACGTGGCGGACACGATGAGCTGCCGGATGGATGTGGGATAAAAGCGTGCTACCTCTGCAGAGGGTTAAAACTATTCGAATAGCCGAGTCCTCGGATATGGACAGCTGGGAGACCCTACTTTGACCATGTGCAAGTTTTTGGAAAAGCTTTTAAGTTTAAAAGAAATTGAGATGGTGATGGGGTTACACAGCTATACCAAATGAAGTGGTAGGAGTTGTGGGAATAAATGGACTATGGTGAGCCATGGTCATGAAAAGGAGGAGTTTTTGAGAAACAAAATGAGATGGTGACTTCTTTCAAAGATGGTTATAAAACTCTTCTTACCTTTTTCAATAAAGATATAGAGATGTTTTAAAACAAATAAGAGTGCATACTCATGTTGGGGTAGTTTGCGAGTACATTCAAATGTACTCATATTGGTTTCGTCCCTGGCTATTGTCCTAGCCAGACTACGAGGAGGAGCACTACGCCGAGCAGGAATATGGCGACTTCTACGCCAACTAAGGATCTCCACAAGTCAGCTGCCTGTCGGGTTGTCATCGTTAGAATATGATGTCCACTACGCCGTAGCTTCCGCTGATATATCTGGTTTGGCCCTTGAAGGCACCTATGTAAGAACTTGGTCTAAATGACCATTTATGTAAGACTTTTTATTCGGTACTGTAATGGATGTAAACTTTGGTATCCAATTCGGATTATGTGCAACGACAGACTGATCACGGGATCGTTGTGTTAAGCATAATCGGGTATTTCGGACAGCTAGTCTGGGGTCCCCACAGTCCCGCGGCCACTTATTTTCCTGACACCACCATCCTCATCTCAGTTCATACCACCATCATCACGCACGCATAAATGGAAGCCCGAACTAGAGGACCCTGGCTAGCCCCGCCCGAGTTATTTAGTCTATGAGGGTTCCTGCAATTGCATAGGCCTCACGCATGGTTGCACGCTTAGTCTTGGTTCAAGAGGTAAAGAACTCGCACCTAGGCGACGGGAACGAGACAAAGCACCACAACCACAGTGGCCTCTCATCCCCACCTTTAAGCATTTTATTATCCGTCACCACAATTTCTCCACCATCATTCTCATCTCATCACCTGTTTCCAACATAAACCATCCATCGTATAGCTATGCAATTAACTAAGCATGGCTAAGCATCAACATAGCATAGTAAGTATCTCGGCCAACAATACAATCCTATGGATAATAGGAGGGAAACAGGTAAAAGGCATAGGGAACTTAATGCAACTATAGGATACCCTATTCCAATCAAATTGACATTTGGAACCGCATGCAATATTATAGTGGAGAAAATATTTGCGAAAAATAGGATAAGACATGCTCAGAGGGGGGATTACGCTTGCCTTGTTGAGCGGAGTAGTCAAACTGCTCGGCGGAGTAACGATGCTCAACTCCGAATTCGTGATCTACCGGAGAGCAAACAACACCGGAAAGCAAAAACAACAATCAACACACGGCAGTTGTGCAATGCATACAAAAATGATGATATGACATTTTAATGCAACTAGGGGATCCTAGACATGATCATCAAGTTAAATGGGGTCCCGAAGTATAATTAGGAGTTATTCGGTTAACCACCCATATTTATCTTAATGTCCAACATGTTGTTCTAGCTATGACCAGTATCACAAAATGATTGTACATGCATGAGAATGATGTTTTATGTTAGTATTTAACTTGCTGAACATTGTGATATGTTGTTTGCAATTTTCGGAGCAAATATGAATATTTGGTGAGTATTTCAAATCTGCATTTGAATCTGCCATTTTAGGGAAATGCGATTACCAATGATATTAAAAGTTCGTTAATGTGTAGAACTGCTTGAGAGCAGTTGGTATATGTTTCTCTGAACATTTTGAGGTATTTACACATAATTTTGGAATTATTTTGAATTAATTATGAATTTCCAAAAGGGATTTCATTTCTGCAATTTTTAGTATTCCATTTAATCAGAGCAGAAAAATTAATTCAATTATGTCCAACTAAGATATGGATGTGTAGAGTTTGTTAAGACAAACATTTGGACACCTTATTTGCTCAATTTGGATCAGCAGGGCAAAAGATATGAATTTTCAAAATTTACCATATTTTTGGATTATCCGTTTTTTATTAACTCGGATTATCCGAGGAAAGGAAATTGGAGTACTGAGAAATTTCGGAATATCCGAATTTTGATGCACCGGATTATCCGATCCACTGCTGACTCAAAATATCACTAAGGACCAAAAGAGCTCTCGCACTGGAGTTGCTCGGATGTTCCGACTGGGTAGAAATCGGAATTTCCGATGGGAGAGAAACGACGGCGAGCTACGACGTTCTGGAGCTACGGACCTCACGTGCAGGACAGCAGAGGGCGCGGGCAGGGTCGTAGGCTCACCCTGGGCGTGGATGCGTGCTCGGGGAGGCCTGAGATGCCACGGCAGCGACGAATTCCGGCTGCGGCGAGCTCGGCCGACGGGAAGAAGAACTCGGCTTGTACGATTTCGGGACGGCTTCAGCTCTGGCTCCAGTGTGGACGACGAGGGCGGGGTGGCGGCTCCATCCCTGGTCTCAGCGCATCCTGGCGGCGGCCATGTCGATGACTCGGTGCTGCTCCCGCTTCGGCCGTGGTTGGAGGTTGGAAGGGGGAAGAAGGGTGGCGGCGATTCCGTGCATTCTGGCACAATTCCTTCTGCGTGGAGGTAGCGCACGGCATGGCGGAGCTATTGGCGGTCTTGGCTCGTCTCGGGGAAGCCCACAGCGGCGACGATGCGGCGGCTGAGCTCGGCGACCATGGCGGCTCGGGTTCCTCGCGGGAGAGAAGATGGAGAGAGGAAGGGGCAGGTGAGCGACGGAAATGGGGAGCAGGTGGGGCTCGGTGGCCTTCTCTTCGCGCAGAGGAGAGGCAGCGGAGGGGGCCCGGGCGCGGTTGTGTGCACTGCACGGCCATGTCGCCACGGCGACGGCATGGCTACAGGGAGAAGACGACGTTTCGCGAAAACCCCCTGGCAAAACTTTGCTTATCACAGATAGGTCCTTTTTCCTTTTTAACAGAAATTCAGTAGCACCTTTCCAGATTTAATTGAGGCACTAAACAATTTTAGAAAAATATGGCAAAATTTGTGTAGCCTCCCCACATTGTGAAGAAGCTCCACAAAATTTGGTTTCGCAAGATAAGAAGTTTTGTACCACTTTTGTTCATATGGTTTGTTTATGGAAATTTTGTTAATTTCCAAAATAATAGTCCTTTAGCATTTTTAAGCAAGTGCAAAATATCAATTTTGAACTCTTGGAACTTCCTTGACAAATATCAGATGTCAAAGTATTTTGTTTTGCAAGTATGAGTGTCTTCATTGTTTTGAAAGTTGTTAGAGCAAGTTTGGCATTTTATTTTTAGGTGGTGCCAAACCACAACAATTCCCTAGCAACAACAACAATTCCCTAGCAACAATTTGATGCATGGATGCCATGATGCAAGGAACACAAAAGTGGAAAAATTACACAGGTTTTTAGGTTCTCAAACTTCGGGCTGTTACAATTCTACCCTCCTTATAGGAATCTCATCCCGAGATTCTTAGAGTAGGAAAGAGGGAAAGATTACAACGGTACTACACGATCTTCTCGCTTCAGGTGGCTTCTTTCTTGAGGAGGTTGGTCGAGGGCATCATGGGTCGCTTCATCGTCTTCACTCCGAGGTCATCAGCCAATTACACCATAGGAAAGAAGGGAACCTCTCCGGAAGGATGGATCTTGGTGAATATACCACGACCGAGTACCTCCTAGTATAATCTGAGAATGGGATTTCAAGCATCCCGTGATTTGACAGTTAGGAGACACAAGCGTTTGACGGGAGATTGATAAGGAGTTTCCAGTTGGTAGACAACTGTTTCTCAAAGATTCAGAAAATGAACTTTGCACAAGGCCTTAAATTTCTGAATAAGAATGTTAAACAAGATTCCACAGCTGCAGAGGCAACTTCTACCAAACAGCTTGAGTAGAACTTTCCTCACGGAGGAGCATTTTGGATCACAGGAGAAGGTTCATGAAGATGGACCGGGAGAACTTTAGAAACTCCGGGAACGTTAGAATCAGGAACACTTCTTGATTTTTCTAGACCTCGGGAACAAGCTTCTTGAGGATCACCAACTATCGTTTCTGATTGAGATTTAGATCTAGTTAAGGGTAGAGATACTTCAGACTCCACATATAGGAATAGGGAATCTTTGCAAAGCATACCAACGGTTACAATTGCTAGGACCCCAAGAGTTGGACTACAAGGTCTAACTCCAAAGGAGGAACGAGATTGCGGAACCCGCGGATTAGCAACTTGTCAGGAGACAGCCGCCCTACTTGAATTACTTACGACAATACACCATTGAGTCTCTGCTGGGGAAACCAACGACGACACGGAATTTCTTGGAATTCTTCTCTTTCTGGAACAATTCAATTTGTGGCTTGGATGCAGACATGGAATTCTCAAGGGATGGAGGTAACAACATACCATTCCGAGAATATTCTACACATGCACGATCGAGTTGAGATGATGTCGAGGAACCAGACAATTCACTCAGATCCACGGCGACATCTTTCAGCAATTGCACGTGAACCAGGGAAGTCACTTCTAACTCCAGAACACATACCTTGTGAAGACACAAAGTTAGTTCCAACAATTTTCCAATGCTAACGCCCAATATCCAATATAAATCTCCTCAAACATGGAGAAGATAAGAAGGTAGTTGATGGGCTCAACCACAAACTTATCCAGATACTCCAAGACGGTAGACTCATATTTCACTAGAACGAGGCAAAAGTATTGGTCAGACTAACACATTCAGGTAGGTTGGTCAGAGTTTGATTTGACGATAGCCCAATTCAAATCAAAAGATTTGGAGGTTAGCATTTCCACAAAGGAAATACCACCTTTCTTCGACACGAACAGACTAGACATCCCTTTGAGAAGGAACTATATCGGGATAGAGCTCTTGTCTTTCAACTCTCCAAGTTGTTGTTTACGCTCAACCGACTAATTCTGGATATCTAGCACGATTTTCTTGGAGAAGGGAGTTGCTCAGAGAACCAGCTTACTCATAAGCTCAACATCACGGTCAGGTGACAACCTGGCGATACTTCCGGAAAGACCTCCAGAATATCACGATCCACCGGTATGTCTTGAGTGCGAGAGAGAATCATGCCTTTCAAGGCACAACAATGTGGTCTTGGGAGCTTCGGCACAAACCTAGCTCTTTGACCGCGGAAGTGCACCTGAACAAACAGACTTGGTAGCACAGTTAAACTCAACTTATTGATCGGCTAACCAATCATGCTGAGAGGGACAACGAATGTCCTTGGAATTCGGCACAGTAAGAACTGCTAAGAATATCCGATAACCACATCATTGCTCACGTCTCATCATTCCTGAGTAACAGGTCACTTGGAGAACGGAGAGTAACAAAGTGTAAGAGCATCACTTCATCAAGAGGATCATGATACTTAGCACGAGTGCACACTCTTTACACCAAGATATCGTGCTACTCTAAGATGGAACAGAAACAGAGACTAATAAACCTCTTATTCTGTGGACTACAAAACTTTGACCTAGTCCGAGAAGTGGACAAGGTATTGGAGTTTGTTTCTCCTAACAAGACGAATTGGAAAGTCTTGACGGATCAAGAGGGTGACTTGCATCGGAACATACCAACGCACGATAACTTTACTGTCAAAAGACAGACAAAGGTCGGAAAGCAGATCAGAGTAAGAAACATGCTTAGGAGAATCCTAAGATGTTGAAGATGCACCGGTTATTACTCAATTGTGATAACCATGCCCAAAAGGAGAGATGCAGAAGAGTCATGAACATAGATGGGGGATTCGCTAAGAGAATTCGGGTCATAACCCAGATGGTTCCAAGACAGAATCTCCAGCTATAGCAGAGTTAAAGTTACATAGCCAGCTGAGGTGTGGTAAGTTTAAGGTTCAACCATTTACCACACAGACCACATGAAGGACTGGGGTTAAAGGTCAGCTTCATGTGCCGAGAATCATAAATGGCATAACGATCACATGGGTAACAACCCACACAATTCATCATGCCAGAATCACAGCACAATCCGGGACCTTCGGTTCAAGACCTTGGGCCCTCCATTCTCTGGATTTTAACCATGGTCTTGAAGAATTGGAGTTGCATCGGTCCGGCAAAAGGAGTTGGAGACTCTGAATCCGACAACCTGATACATAACTAGAGATGGATCCCAGCCTTTAAGATCTCGTGGTTCCTACTCCGACGCCTATCTGTAACTCGTGAGCTGGGGTAACAGGTTAACAGATTTAGGAACGGCCCACCCAACGTGTCACTTAATTTGGAAACACCAGATGAGATAACGAAACCCTTTTAAATCAAATAGAGGTAAGGTGACTCAGAGTTGGAGCGATACCAGGTAAGGAGTAAAAAGAATCCTAAGCAAGTTTTCACAACTAATTTTTAGTTTCAAAATAGTTTCCACAAACACTAGACTCAACGTCGACCAGTAGAAGGGTTTCCTACAAGCAGTACTGCTCTGATACCAACTTGTGGCGCCCCGACCCGACTGCTATACAGTGATGCTGAGTGTCACCGGTTAAGCGATACAACCGGAGGTTACGGGTTTACCAATCCCCGGCAAAAACCTTTGGCAGGCGTTGCTCGGAATTTATCACCGGCAACGCAACACCCCGATTGATGCCTTAACACAGGCTCAACTATCAAAGCATAATAGAGAGATCAAGACTTGTGGAACAACTGGCACATCACAGACTCTACAACACAAAGCAGTATAGTTCAACTCTTATAATAGAGAAAGATAACAAATTCCAACCGGAGGTCACACACCCAACATTACAACAAGCGGAAGCAAATTAGGTTGTTCTAAACAACAAGAACCAAATTATGGCCTAAGAGGCCTGCAGATAAACATCCAGCGCCAGCTGTTCCAGGATGTCCCAAGCTGCCACCTGGGAACCCCAGACTACTCGTCGACGTCCACAAAGAACCCACCTTCGAGGTTGGTGAAGTCCTCCTCTGAAACAAAACAAATGACGTTGAGTTCGATGAACTCGCAAGATTATATATAGAGCTTTAGCTCAATGAGGCTTTCAAAGTTTTATGGCTGTTTTGCATAAAGCTGATTTTATTTATGAAAACATAACTCCATGGCATCAACTATCAGAACATTTTCAAAGAGGGGTAAGAAGTAACTCTTTTCTTTGGTCACCTTTCTCAACATCACCCATCATCATCAACCACTGTACGTGTGATACAAGGCACCTCCCCGAATCACCCTCGAGGAAGCTCACCTTACAATCTTGAGTAGTACCTTTAGTACCCAGTTTTTTAATCATTCCGTTCAAGTTATTCTATGATCTTATCGTCCTTTCCCAAGTCGTCCGTAACCGTGGACACGGCTTTTCGAAAAGATTTACCCTGCAGGGGTGTACAATGTTTGCCACACGTACCGTCCAGCCCATTACCTGTACAATTAGCTCTCTTCCTTGGAATGCCGGCTGGGTGGGAGCTGTGTCGACTTCTCTCCCGTTAAGGACTTTCCAGGATCATCAGTGGCGGTAGAGGACCCTGGCTAGCCCCGCCCGAGTTATTTAGTCTATGAGGGTTCCTGCAATTGCATAGGCCTCACGCATGGTTGCACGCTTAGTCTTGGTTCAAGAGGTAAAGAACTCCCAATCTTCAGTATTGCTTTGAATTCTTTCAAGTAGATCCCATCTAGCTTCAACCTTCTTACTTGTGAAAGAACCCTCTGAACATGCATCTAGATAATCCTTGTAATGACCTGAAAGCCTTGCATAAAAATTATTAACAATTATTTCCTCAGAAAGCTCATGGTTAGGACATTTGAGTCTTAATGCTTTCAGCCTTCCCCAAGCTTGAGCAATGCTTTCTCCATCATGAGGGTAAAAATTATAAATGTAATTCCTATCTAGATGCTGTAATGTACCTGCACTTAGAAAATGGCAAGGTACCTGTGTATAGTGCAAACCCCTGGATCGTTTCATTTGCACACACAGTTTAAGATGAATATCACAACATCGTATCAATTATTACACGAATGATCCAGACTTGGAAAAATAAATGGTTCGATACATCTTTGCATAGCTTAAAGCTAGCTTAAAACAATAAAGCAGCGGAAATAAATCTTCAAAGAGCCTCCATCTTCATGATGCGCCACAGGCGAAAACATGTTGGTTGTAGACTCGAAACCCAAACGTAGTCCTTACTCATCGTCAGAAAATTCTGCAACAATTAATAATTTGCAACAGAGTGGGTCAGATACCATTAAAAATGGATCTGGCAAGTGACACTATGTGGACACTTAATGGAATAACTCTATAGCCTATATGCATATTTGGCTGGTGGAGTTCAAGGCTATTTTGCATAAAAGCTAATTTTGCCTAACACTTTGTAAAACCTTTTCTTCAAATGTTCGAGACAGTATGGCATGAAATCCATAGTCTCTTCTACCCTTGTTCACCCATCAAGTTTTACTTAGAGAAATAAGATGTTGGGAGCCTCCGTTGCTATCCTTGATCAGCTGCTTCAATTGTCCGTAACCGGGAACACGGCTAAGTACTTAGTTTTAACTCTGCAGAGGTTGTGCACTTTCACCATTAGACCCAACAAACCCAAACTATCCTCAAGCACTCAATTTGTGCTAAGGAAAAGGAGAGAGTTGAGACGAGACTTTTCAGAAGCATTTTCCCATCCCATACCGACTTGACGCGCTCCCATTCAAACCATTCTACCACCACCTGTCAAGTCGGGACGAGTCCACACAACTTAATCCATCTAGCCAGAGCCCATATGACTAATGGCTGCACGGTAAGCAACTTCACTTAGAGAAACATTGGTCCCTTTAATCCTGGGTGGCAATCCACAAGTGAATAAACACTCAACTCTGGCAGCCATGCAATCCCAAATCCACCCAGGTGATAAATTAACTTAGTAGAATTTAAGCTTTGAATAAAACAACTTTGCATAGCATCAATAATTCTACCAAGTTATCAATAGGATTCTAGACACAACTAGTGTAAAGGAGATAGTAGTTTTAGCATAGCAATACTATCCTACACATGCGTATAAAGAAATACACTAAGTCATGCATAGAAAAATACTTAGGAAATTTATGGGGGTGTGCCACTTGCCTTGGCAACAAGCAGAATAGCAACAACAGCTGCAACAATCCTCGTTTCCCTCCGGAGATTCTAACACAACAAACAATACATAATGAACAACCAATTTTCATAAAACTTCTAAGGAAAATATGTCATGCATGATGTGCAAAATATTTCTAAGGACTAGAGATGCATGCATGCTATGCCATGAAATAATTCTAAGTTAAAACAAGACAATCAAGAAGGTCCAGAAATGACTAAGGACCAAGGTCTTAACACTTGGGTCGAAATTTAACTAAGGACTAAAGCTAACACATCATGTCCAAAATAACTTCTAAGGAAAGTAAACAAAATAATAAGTGCTAAAATTTTCTAAGGAAAAAGGTATGATAGCAATAGTTGATAAATTTTTCTAAGGACCAACATTTGTTATAACAAGTACTTAGAATAATTTCTAAGGAAACAACTAAGTTTTCTAGATACTAAAAATTTCTAAGGACAAGTTTAGTACTTTTAATGTGTTGAAATTTCTAAGGAAAAATTCTAAGTGTTCTCAAAATTTTATTACCCAAAATTTTCTAAGGAAGAAAGAAATATTTCGGTGAGGTGAAATATTTCTAAGTTATTTTGCATATAACATGGTCATAACTACTTAGCTAAATTTTCTATTCGAAAATAATGTGGAGAGCAATTTTAATATAATTTACTTATTAAAATAACACCTAAAAGCAATAAAACAAAATACATGCAAAAACATAGAAAAACACTTCTACAAAAATACTAGAGCAATTCTACGGCCATAACTTAGATAAACAAAATTAATGCGAAAGAGTTTGCTCAAAAATCAATTTTTATAATTAAGTTATAGTCAAAATATCAATTAAACCACTTTTTAAAATTGTCTAAATTAATTTCGTCAAAACCTCAAATTAAGCATACAGAAAGTTTCTACACATTATAAGCTTTCCAAAAATATTAATTTCATAAATTTTGGATAAAGGACTAAAAATTAATAACGAATCTAAAATCCAGGGACCTATCCGTGATGCGCAGGGGCTTAAACGTAAAGAAAACCGAAAAGATCCTCGCGCTGGAGTCCTCCGTCGACGTGTCCTTCTCTGATTGGTGCGGAGCTCCCCGTTGACTGGTCTTCTGCAGATCGCGGGCGACGCGGACGCGGACGGGTTGCGGACGGACGCGGACGGATGCGGCGCGGCTTCGCGGACGACTTGGCGACGTGGCGATCTCTGGTTGGCTGGTACCGCTTCGTGATGCATCGAATCTCCACCGTGCAAAAACGATCCAACGGCCTAGATCTACTGTACCAAAACGACCGACGTCTCCGTCGGAAACATGCCGGAACCCTAGTTCCTACGGCGGCGCCATCGCCGGCGGCGAGCTAAACGCAACGGAAAAGAAGGGGAGGATGGGGGCTTGGTACCAGGAGATGCAGGGCGTCGCGGCGGAGCTGGTGGCGTGGTCGATGATGTCGCGAGCTTCCTTCTCCTCCTGGGATCGCTCGTCGATGTTCGGGTGGCGGCGGCGAGCTCCTGTCGATGATGGATCTCTCGATCTGCTACGCGAGAAAATACGGCGAGGTGTCAGGGAGGAGCGCACGGTCGCGGCGAAGCGAAGGGGAGGGTTGCGAGGGGCAATGCGCGCAAGGGCTCACCGGAATACGGCGAGGTCGTCGACGGCAGTGGCGGCACGGCGGCGTCCCGTGGGAGCAGCCTGGGGGCGATCGACTCGGGATTTTTGGGGCAAAACACGGGGCGGGTTCTGGAGGTTTATATAGGCGGGTCTACGTGGAGAACACGTAAGAAATCGCAACAGAATCGGAGAGGATTTCCGCTAGGGTTTGTTGGGGAAGTCCGTGTTCCTCACGGTGGCGTGGAGGTGATGACAGGCGGGGCCTGCTTGTCAGCGAGAGGGAGAGAGTGAGATGGGCTGGGCGGTCTGCTACGTGCTGCGCGGCGCGAGAGAAAGAAGATGGGCTCGGCCCAATTAGCTCGTTTCACTTTTTTTTTTCAGAAACTGATTTTCTTTTCTGTTTTTAAACAACTTCAAATAACTTTTGATTTATAAAACCAAATCCACTCAAACCAAATTCTATACTTTTGTAAAAACATGCCCTACATGTTTAGCATGTATTTGGGGATATAATTTTCAAAAATATTTATTTGTAAATTTGAAATAGTTTGAGAAGGCATTTGCAGATAAAATGCAAATATTGTTTTTGAGACAATTTCTCTATATTTTTATAATTTGAAATCAATCACAATGCAAACGGTGATGCAATGACATGATGCATGATGCAGATGAAAAGTTTTAAAATTTTGTGAAAATTGGGATGTTACAGATGCACTTCATGAAGAGGATAAAATTTAGAGTGAAAAAGAGATTCAAGCTGTTTCCAATTCGAAGGTTGTTCATCCAGCAGCCTATACCATTCCTTTGCTTTGTCCTTAAGTGATAATGGAAATAGTTTCCTCATGACATTTTCTCTTGATAAACCTGCAACCTTAAATAACTCACAAAGTTCTGTAAGTTTCGACAAGTGAGCACTTGGATGGACTGATCCATCCCCTGCATACTGGTCATTCATAACCCTTTCAACAATTTTCATAGGTATTTTAAAAGAAATACTTTCAACAGGTGGATTTGGAATATCACAAGCATCATTCGAATTACCACATATGGGAGACAAAGTATCATCAAAGCAAATTTTCTCCTCCAAAGCTGGGGAACTAAAAAGATCATTTCCATAAAAACTAGCTTCCCCAAGCTTAGACTTTTCCATAGCATTAGCAATAATAGTGTTCAAAGAATTCATGCTAATAACATTGCTATCACTATTATGCAAACAAGCCTCCATAGGTTTTTTAATTTTCTCTTCAAAAGCATCATGTCCTAATTCAATATAAAGTTCATAAAGATCTCTATTTTTTTTGTTGTTTTCCATTAAGCCTAACTAGTGAAAATAAAAACAAGAGACAAAAAGAAATAATTGCAGAATCTAAAGGAGATACCTTCCAAGACTTACCTCCCTGGCAACGGCGCCAGAAAATAGCTTGATGTCTACGCACGCTTCTATTCTTGTAGACAGTGTTGGGCCTCCAAGAGCAGAGGTTTGTAGAACAACAGCAAGTTTCCCTTAAGTGAATCACCCAAGGTTTATCGAACTCAGGGAGGTAGAGGTCAAAGATATCCCTCTCAAGCAACCCAGCAATTAAGATACAAGAAGTCTCTTGTGTCCCCAACACACCTAATACACTTGTCAGATGTATAGGTGCACTAGTTCGGCGAAGAGATAGTGAAATACAAGTAATATGGATGATTATAAGTAGTAATTGCAATCTGAAATAAAAATGGCAGCAAGCAAACATGTAGCAGAACTTGTTGTAAACGGTGTTTCAATGCTTAGAAACAAGGCCTAGGGATCATACTTTCACTAGTGGACACTCTCAACAATGACAACATAATTGAATAAATAAATGCTACTCTCAAACACTCTCTTGTTGGATAACAAACACCATTCATTGCGTAGGGCTGCAAAAGCGCACCTCAAAGTCTGAGTAAACAAACACCGACAACGTCATAAAGGAATCACACACGATGCGCACACTGTCACCTTCACACCGTGGAGAGTGAATCCGGAGTTCATATTAAAGTAACCTCTAGAGTGGCATAATAGATAAAGAGTAACATCTACTTATTCAACTAGATTACAAAGCTCATGATCACATAAAGATCACACCATGGGAGAGAGAGATAAACCACATAGCTACCGGTAGAGCCCTCAGCCTCGGGGGAGAACTACTCCCTCCTCATCATGGGAGACAGCAACGGCGATGAAGATGGCGGTGGAGTCGATGGAGATGGCTCCGGGGGCACTTCCCCGTCCCGGCAGGGTACCGGAATAGAGACTTCTGTCCCCCGAAACTTGTCGTCGATGGCGGCGGCGCTGCGGACCTCTTCGTGGAATATGACTGCTTATTTTAGGGTTTTCGCGTCTAGGAGAATAAATAGGCGAAGGGGCGACGTCGGTGGAGGCGCGGGGCCCGCTCCCCATAGGGTGGCGCGGCAGGGGCCCCACCCGCGCCGCCATGTGGGGAGGGCGCCCTGCTGCCCCCTTCGTCTCTCCTTCGGACTTCTGGAACGTGTCGGGAAAAATAGGCATCTGGGATTTTGTTTCGTCCAATCCCGAGAATATTTCCAGAACAGCTTTTCTGAACCAAAAACAGCAGAAAACAGGAACTGACACTGTGGCATCTTGTTAATAGGTTAGTTCCAGAAAATTCATAAAAATGCTATGAAGTGTGAATAAAACATGTAGCTATTGGTATAAAACTAGCATGGAACATAAGAAATTATAGATACGTTGGAGACGTATCATGATCCCCTGCTCTTGGGGGTAATCAAGTACTTTTCTGGCGCCGTTGCCGGGGAGCGTAGCTCTTAAGTTTCTATTCTTGTGTGCACTAGACTAAGCTTGGGGAGGTTTCTTTAACTTGTTTTATATCTTGCAATCATCTAAGCTTGGGGAGGTTACTTTAAACTTGTTTGGTTGTAAGTTTCTCATTAGTTTTACTATGGCTTTTATGAAATGTGCTTATGCCACTACTCCTAAAGTGGTTGAAACTACTGTGTCTGAGGTACATAAAGTGGGATATAAAATTCCCCTTGGTCATGTTAAAAGAGTTATAAAAAATCCATTTACAGGGGATGGAACTAAGTCTGCACGTGAACACATAGAGACAATTGAATAAATATGTGGTTTATTTAGGCTTCCTGGTATCTCTGAGGATCAGGTAAAAAGGAAACTATTATATTTGTCTTCATCTGGTAATGCTCGTGATTGGTACAGGTCTTTGGATGAAGAAGTGAAAAGCGAATGGAGTATTTTGAGGAAAGTTTTTCTTAAATATTTTACTCCTAAAGAAGCTTATGATAACCCATGCTATTATGATGAAACTAGTGAACTTATTGATGATAATGCTTTAAATGATGGTCCTATGCTTATTGATAATCCTCCATGTTTAGAACTTGTTACTACTTTATGTGAGGATAAAAATGATATACTTGCTGTTTGTGAAAATACTCTTACTAATGAGAGTCCTACTTTGTTCCTGAATTCTCCTAATAACACCATAGAGGAGAAATTTTCTTATGTTGAGAAATACTTATGTGGTTTGCAATTATCTTTAGTTCAAAATCTTTGTTGCAACCATGATATTAAACTTGATATTGATCTTAATAACTATTTTGAAAGAGTGAAGCATACTAATGAATTCCAAAATAAGTTTAATGATCCTCTTTATTTGACTAAATTATCTAAGTTGAATGATTCTTATGGTTATATGGTTGAATTTGCTTCTACTACTTGCAACAATTATGAAAGAGGAGGTGATAAGAACCCTCTATATGCTACTAATGATTATGGGCTGCAAGTAACTATTGTTAATATGCATAGGAAAACTTCTATTTATTGTGATTCAATCATATACAAAATGCCAATGCATAGAAAGAAAGTTAGACTTCGTTGTTATTACTCTTATGTTTTGTTTTTCTGTCTACTAGGTTTCAACTTGACTATTATTTTCATTGGCTTGAGAGCACTGATACGTCTCCAACGTATCCATAATTTCTGCTGTTCCATGCTTATATTATACCATTTGCTACATGTTTTATATACACTTCGTATCACTTTTATGCATTTTCTGGGACTAACCTATTAACAAGATGCCACAGTGCCAGTTCCCTGTTTTCTGCTGTTTTTGGTTTCAGAAAGTTACTTCTGGAAATATTCTCGGAATTGCACGAAACAAAAGGCCAGGTCCCTATTTTTCCAGCACGTACACGGAGTCCGAAGGAGAGACGAAGAAGTGCCACGAGGTGGCCAAACCACATGGTGGCGCGGCTGGGCCCACAGCCGTGCCTGGAGGTGGTTTGGGCCCCTCGGGGGTCCGCCGACATCGCCCCTTCGCCTATTTATTCCCCGAGACGCGAAAACCCTAAAACACCGAGCCTTTCATCCAGAACATATTCGCCACCGCCGTCGTCATCAACCCTAACTCGGGGGGTTCCTGAAGCTCTTCCCGGCACCCTGCCGGAGAGGGGAATCATCACCGGAGGGCTCTACATCGCCATGCCCGCCTCCGGAGTGAAGCGTGAGTAGTTCATCCTTGGACTATGGGTCCATAGCAGTAGCTAGATGGTTGTCTTCTCCACTTGTGCCATCATGTTTAGATCTTGTGAGCTGCCTATCATGATCAAGATCATCTTATTGTAATGCTACATGTTGTGTTTGCTGGGATCTGACTTATATTGATACCTATGTGGAGCTGAATATTATATTATCATGTCTATGTCATTTGTGATCTTGCATGCTCTCTGTTACTTGTTGAAGCCTTGGCCACGTGAATACTTGTAACTCCAAGAGGGGGTATTTATGCATGATAGTTGGGTTCAACCTCTATTTAACCTGGGATAGTGACAGCAAGTTCTAAGGTTGTAGATGTGTTGTTGCCACTAGGGGTAAAACAGCAATGCTTTATTCAAGGATGAATGTATTGTTTACATTACGCACATTACTTAATGCAATTGTCTGTTGCTTGCAACTTAATACTGGAAGGGGTACGGATGTTAACCGGAAAGTGGACTATTTAGGCATAGATGCATGCTGGATAGCGGTCTATGTACTTTGTCGTAATGCCCAAATGAATCTCATAGTAGACACCACAGCTCACACATGCATGCTATATGCACTTATCAATTGTCAATTGCCCAGCTGTAATTTGTTTACCCAGCATGTTAGTTATCTTATTGGAGAGACACCACTAGTGAACTGTGGACCCGGTCCATTGTAACATCCCAAAAATATTAATCAATATTGTTATTCCAAAAATGAGAGCCAACAAAAACTTTTGTTAAATATTATGTGTTGTCTGCAAAATATTGCTTGTGGTAATTAATTCTTGTTGCTTGTGTTATTTATTCTTGCTAATTATGTTGTTTGCTCTAAAATAAAAACAAGAAGAAAAGAAAAGAATTGAATTAGCAAAATAAAGCAAGAAAAATAAAAAAGTGACAATTGTGTCACACAAATTCTCCAAGAGGAGAAACAAATAAGGTTTCAAACAAAATTGAGAGGAGAAGTTATATAAACTCTCCCATTTTTATTCCTATAACTTTTCTCTCTCAAAAATTTAATTTAAAAACCTAAATTTAAATTCTATTTACTTTCTTTACTAAATTCAAATCACAAAGTGTGCTATGTTGCACTTGTCCCATGAAATGCAACACAGCACCACAAATACCTATACATATTTATGAAGCAAAGTATGAAATTAAAATTCAGAAATTCAAATTCAAATTTGGCTTAAGCATTTCATCGAACACATTGCAGTCATGCACTGTGTTCTTCCCCATTTCATCCAACCCGAAGATCAATTGATCAAATTCGGGTGTTGTTCGTCGAATTGATGCTGGCAACCTCTTTCTCTCCTCTCCCGAACTCGCCGCGCTCAAGAAATCGAAGAGGGGAGGATGGCGTCGACGAGAAGCGTCGGAGGGGACACGCTCCGGCGAGCACGCGCCATGTCGCGCAAGTGGCCGTGGCGTGGCGATGCCGCGTTGCTCAGCTCCGTGCCCCCCTCTCTCTCCCTCACCTCGCTGCCCCCTCTCTGGCCGCACCGCAGCCCGCAGGAACCCGCCCCCGCCGGAGTGACGCCGTGTGCAGTGCGCGCCGCGCACCGCCCGAGCGTTCCCTGGCCGTCCCACTCGCGAGCACGCTCCGCTCGTCGACACGCACTCGACCTTGCTCCCTGCCACTCCCACATCGTAGCCGCACCTCCACCGCCCCTACGGCGAGAGCACGTCGCCCCTGGAACCCTCCTGCGCCCGGACCACCATGGACCCGTGCTCGCCGTTAAATACCCCATTCCGCGCCAGAGCTCTCCACACCCCGCACCACTGCCTTCAACCCTCTCCACTCCTCTGTGCACCGCCAGGAGGGCGGAGCCACTCCCTCGAAGCTCCAGTTGCCCGTGAGCTTCCTCGACGCTCCGCCGTGTCCGAGGTAGACGAAGCACACGGCCGTGCCGTGCTGCTGCCCCATTCCCCTCTCTGACCCCTGCACTTTGCTCACCATGGACAGCGCCCTCACCGCCGCCTTTTCCTCGATTGTTTCGTGCACCAGAGCGCCCGCAGGAGCTTGCCGGAGATCGTGGCCGTGCCGTGGAAGTCCGACGCGTCGCCATCGCCGCTGCAGCCCTCCCCAGCAAGTACAACTCGCACCACCGCCTTCCTCGAGCCTCCGCAGTTCTCCAGCACCTTCCCCGAGCCTTCCCAAGCCCTCTAGGTGAGCTTCCCGTGCACCTCGCCGTCGCCGGAGCTCCGGCGTCGCCGTTGTCCTGTCGACGATGAACTCGAGCTCCAGGAGCCGTTGGATCTAGATCCAACGGTAACTTACCGCTTCGGTTACGCGTTAGGCTGACGGGCTGACCCCACCCGTCAGCATTTTATTCAATTCCCAGCGCACACTGAGTCACTGACTCGTGGACCCCACCTGTCATACTTTTCGACATTATCCAGAGCAATTAGATTTTCAAATTTAGTTTCTCTGGAAATTTCAATACTGGACCCAACTTAGAAAATCAATATCTCAAGATTTAGGAATCCAAATAAATCAAACTCAATTGTTCTGGAAAGCTTATGAAATTGTTTAACCAACCAATTGGTCTCATGTCATTTAAATAAATAGTTAAAAAGTATTATTGAAAATGCCACAGAAGGTTTAAAATCTAAACTTGTTTGTTTCTGATACTCTGTTAGTCCAATTAATTCCAAACCAATTTTCTAGCTTAGTACTGCCTTGTATTAGCTCCCCTAATTTTGGTAGAATTAATTAAGCAATATTAATTGTTGACTTTAAGATAAACCCTTCTGGACTAAAACAAACAAATATGTTTATTGGTTGACCCAAATGAGTTAGGACCAATTTTTTAGCTCACATATAGCCATGTTTAGTTACCCCTAAAAGGGTTTAATTTTTGGAGAAATAGAATTTAAATGGTAGCTAAAACTTGATTATTAAGCTACTGGATTCAATCCAATGTGTAGGGAGTTTGGTAACTCCAAATGATCCAATTCAAATTGGGTTGTCTTCTACACATCAGTAGCTTTCTATAGAATTTTAGTTTGTATTTTTGTGACCAACAGAACTTAAGTTGTGGATTTAAACATGAATAACTAGTTTCTGCCATAATTTGGACTTAAATAAATAATGTTTAATTCAAATATTTTGAAACCAAATTGTGTGGTTGATGTGGGCAGTAGCTAATTGTGATGTTTGTGATTGATATGTTGTGATGCTTGCTTGAGTAGTTTAGTAATTGTTTGCATTGCTTGTTTAACGTTTAGACGAGAACGTTGCCGGAGTCTACGAGGAGGGGGAATTCTCTGATCATCAAGCACAAGAACCCGAGAACTTTGCCGAGCAAGGCAAGCTATTCCCTGAGCTTGCACCTAAATACATATGCATCTACTTTCATAACATGTTTTACTCTCAAAGCAAGATTTATAAAACCCATTTCAAAAATATATGGATATATTTTGCCACCCTATGTAGTAGCTTATATAAAACTTTAGGATGGGAAAACAATGTTGTTTATTCAAAACTCCTTTAAAAAGACTTGTGTGGTGATGGAACACCGAGATGTCGGTGTGGAAGTAAAGAAGTGGAGAATGGTGATGTTTATGAAAAATGCACATTGTGTCCTAGTACTATGACAACCAATCATACCCTGTGCGACCACATCTACCCACATATGGGAAAGGGCGTAGTCATATAATTTGCTCATATTAGTATGGGATGCCTCAACAACGAGGATGACCTCGTTCCATGAGGGGATGGTTTGGTGACCTACCCCTGACCTGGGTCCTAACACGATGGTGGGAGGATTGAAGGGTTCGCTCGCCGGGCAGAACTACGAGTCCTCACACTTAGGTTTCCCGACGGGGAATCTGGACTGGGTGTTGATGGAAAGGATGATAAATTCGTAGCGGTAGGGTCCTATACTAGCATGAGCAAAGGACAGGCTATGGTCGGCGGCTTACTTCGCATACACCTTGTATGGCGAGACGTGGCAGACACGATGAGTTGCCGGATGGATGGGGAAAAGCGTGCTACCTCTGCAGAGTGTAAAACTATTCGAATAGCCGAGTCCTCGGATATGGACAGTTGGGAGGCTGTCCTAGACCATGTGCAAGTTTTTGGAAAAGCTTTTAAGTTTAAAAGAAATTGAAATGGTGATGGTGTTACCAGCTATACCAAATGAAGTGGTATGAGTTGTGGGAATAAATGGACTATGGTGAGCCATGGTCTGAAAAGGAGGAGTTTTTGAGAAACAAAATGAGATGGTGACTTCTTTCAAAGATGGTTATAAAACTCTTCTTACCTTTTTCAATAAAGATATAGAGATGTTTTAAAACAAATAAAGTGCATACTCATGTTGGGGTAGTTTGCGAGTACATTCAAATGTACTCATATTGGTTTCGTCCCTGGCTATTGTCCTAGCCAGACTACGAGGAGGAGCACTACGCCGAGCAGGAATATGGCGACTTCTACGCAACTAAGGATCTCCACAAGTCAGCTGCCTGTCGGGTCGTCATCGTTAGAATATGATGTCTACTACGCCGTAGCTTCCGCTGATATTTTGGTTTGGCCCATGAAGGCACCTATGTAAGAACTTGGTCTAAATGACCATTTATGTAAGACTTTTTATTCGGTACTGTAATGGATGTAAACTTTGGTATCCAATTCGGATTATGTGCAACGACAGACTGATCACGGGATCGTTGTGTTAAGCATAATCGGGTATTTCGGACAGCTAGTCCGGGGTCCCCACAGACTTGGTATCAGAGCCATCCTGACTTTAGGAAACCTTAGTTAGCATGGTCGTTTGTCAAATGTTACAAAAGATGAGTTTCTAAAAAGAAAGGAATGAAGTATTTTCGAAAATTGCTTATCTCCAATCCTCTTACTTATGCAAAATTTTACTCTCATTAAATATTACATTTTCCTTGTATCCCTAAAATTTTGCACACCTCTCATTAAGTTTAAAATTTGACTCACTGTTGCCCTACTATATTAAAATTTTGATACACTTGTCACCTAACTAACTTAAAATTTTGTTAAAATTGTAGATGGCGCTCCATTGGACCGAGTTCGTTCAGCTGGAGAAGGACAGCAAGTTGACGTTTGAGAGGGACTTGTTCGAGTTGACCAAGCTGTTAGGTCGCCCCGCTCCAGAGTTTGAGGGAGCTCAGATTGACGTTCACGGTGTCGGAAGGCTGAGCTGGCTCATCGGTCGTCAGTTCGCAGGAACATCAAGTCTCCCAGTTCCGGACGCTTGTCTTCACCACCAAGGAGGCCACCTGGGTTGATGGTCTCTGTACTGCTACACAGAGGATGCTAGCCCGACTTTGTGAGGAGCACAAGGCGGAGTTAGTAGACTCCCGTTTCCGGTTCTACGGGAGGCGCAACTGCGATGGACACCCTACTCCTTCACCTTACCACCCGATGTTTGGGAGCTACATCATGGACATGGAGATCTTACTTCAGTGCACTCAGGATGATCTGTTGCGCACTAGGATTCAGCTTCACTTTGATCGCGAGTCGCTCGTTGAGCTTCGCGAGAACGAGGAGAAGCTGATGGAGGAGAAGGTCGCTCTTCTCGGAAGAGGGCCCAGCTGAGGAGGACCATCGTGAAGCTCGCAAGAAGGTGGCAGAGCAGGACCAGCTGATTGAGGATCTAGAGCACCATACTGACGAGATGGAGGAGGAGGGCGAGGATCTCCGCAAGGAGAACAACGCTTTCCTCAGTGACGATGATGACTTCGTGGAGGAGATGGATTGTGAGGAGGACGATGATGAGGAGGAGTTAGTTGACGAGGAGGAGGAGCCACTCGAGCCAGTTCTCGAGGACGAGGAGGAGGATCCCGAGGAGCCAGCCTACCAGTCAGATGCTGACGTGTTAGAGCTGGAGGTTCCACCTCAGTAGGCGAGTGACTTGATCACTACCGCAGGATTAGGTTGACCCCCATAGCTAGTCAGTCGAAGTAGTGGTTCTTTTGGAAACCAGATGCTATGTTGTAAGCTTGGTGTTGTAAGCTTAATGTTGTTGTGAACTCCTTGATGTTGTTTGTGAAATATAAGTATGTTTGTTTGTTAAAATCTGTGTGAATATTTTCATATAAAACTTAAATTAATCAACCATTGAGAGATCGTCTTTTCCCTTAGTCGAACTTTTCTTGCCTTGTCTCTTATACCCGGTGTGCTTCAGGATGCCGCCCCGTCGCGACAATACGGGAGGATCAGGATCAGCACCACCACCACCGGACCCAACCCCCGCCCAACTTCTCGCGCTTATCATGGAGGAACGTGAGAATGCCCGGCAGGAGCGCCAGGCTCATCTCGTTGCCCTACAACAACTGCAGCCGCTTACAACAACAACAACAATAATAACAACAACAACAACAACGGTGGTAATGGCAATGGCAATGAGAACCAGCGATCTACCTTAGGCGATTTCCAGAAGACCAACCCACCCACCTATTCCAAGGGACTTCACCCACTGGAGGCCGATGATTGGCTTCGCACCATCGACAACAATCTGGAAGTTGCTGCTGTGGGAGAAATGAGAAAGTGTTGTATGCAACCCACTATCTCGCTGGACCTGCAAGAGCTTGGTGGGAAACTACCAAGGCTCTCCAGCAAGCTGGTCATGTCATCGACTGGGCTGAGTTCCAGGAGAAGTTCCGCAAGAAGCACATTCCCTATGGGCTCATTGAAGGAAGAAGGATGAGTTCCGTAAGCTGAGGCAGGGAAGTAGAGATGTGGTCGGTTATCTTGAGGAGTTTACCGACTTATCTCGGTATGCTCCTGATGACACCGACAAAGAAGAGAAGAAGATGGAGCGATTCATGAGTGGACTTCATGATGAACTCAGTGTGCTCTGGTTATCCATGACTTCCGTGATCTGGAGTCACTTGTGGACAAAGCCATCCAGCTGGAGACCAAGCGCAAGTCTATGTATGAAGGTCGCAAGAGGAGGATGAATGCTCAGGAAGGTTCGAGCAGCCAGAAACCTCGTATCTTTCAGCAGAACCCCAGGCCTGCCTATCGTCCACCCCAAGCACCACGCCCCAATTTCCCTAACCGCCCAAACAACTTCAACCGCCCCAATGACAATAACCGTTCTGGAGGAAACTTCAATAACTTCAATCTCCCCCCAAGGTTGTCTGCTTTGAATGCGGCCCAGGACATTACTCCAGAGAATGCCCCAATCCCAAGAAGCCTGTCCAGCGCCCCAATGCACCTGCACCGAACAATGGTCAGGCCGCAATGGAAATGGTAATGGCAAGAATGCCGCACCCCGCGGGAATGTTGCTGTTGTCAGAGGCCGTCTGCACCACATCAATGCTGAAGAGGCTGAAGAAGCGCCAGATGTTGTGCTGGGTACGTTCCTTGTCAACTCAGTACCTGCAACTGTTCTGTTTGATTCTGGTGCCACCATTCGTTTATTACCAAAGAGTTTGTTTCTAAGGGAGGTTTAGTCGGGAGTCTTTTACCCAAACCAATGTTGGTACAAACCCCAGGACTGTTAGCCAAAACCAACCAGCCTTGTTCAAAGAGTTCGAAAATTTTGGACTAGAACTTGTTAGAGGATATCTCGCCAATTTGGAGTTAGCCCCAACCCTGATGGATCAAATCAAAGAAGCCCAAAAAGACCATGAAAGCATTGAAGGAATTAGGAAGAAGATTTCCCTCGGCAAAGCACCCGGTTTTTCCGAAGACGCTGAAGGAGTACTGAAATTCAATGACCGTATCTGTGTGCCCAATGTCACGGAACTTAAGGAGTTAATCCTAAAAGAGGCCCATGAGACCCCTTATTCAATCCACCCCGGCGGAACCAAAATGTACCAAGACCTTCGAGAAAGATTTTGGTGGCATGGAATGAAGCGAGAGATTGGTTCTTTCGTAGCCAAGTGTGATATCTGTCAGCGAGTCAAGGCTGAACATCAGCGGCCCGCTGGATTGCTTCAACCTTTAAAAATTCCCGAATGGAAGTGGGATGAGATTGGAATGGATTTTATTACCGGACTTCTAAGATCCAACCGAGGCCATGATTCAATCTGGGTCATCGTTGATCGACTGACCAAGGTTGCTCATTTTATACCCGTCAAGACCACTCACAATGGAGCCCAGTTAGCAGACCTGTATATTTCCAGAATAGTAAGCCTGCATGGTGTGCCTAAGAAGATTGTATCCGATAGAGGCACGCAATTCACCTCAAGATTCTGGAAATCCCTTCATGAAGCCCTCGGGACCAAGTTAGCATTTAGCACCGCTTATCATCCCCAGACCGATGGCCAAACTGAGCGAGTGAACCAGATATTGGAGGACATGCTTCGTGCATGTGTTCTATCCTATGGTTCCAAGTGGGAAGATTGTCTTCCGTTTGCAGAATTCTCGTACAACAACAGTTATCAGTCAAGCCTGCAAATGGCCCCTTTTGAAGCCCTTTACGGCAAGAAGTGTCGTACACCCTGAATTGGTCCGATACCGGAGAAGGCAAATTGTTTGGACCAGATACCCTCCGAGAAGCTGAAGAGCAAGTTCAGCTTATTCGTGAACGCCTCAAAACTGCCCAGTCCCGTCAGAAGAGTTATGCTGACCAAAGCCGTGACCTCACCTTCAGTGTCGGAGATCATGTTTATCTCTGAGTGACACCCCTTAAAGGAATGCAGCGTTTCCATGTCAAAGGAAAGTTAGCGCCAAGGTATATTGGACCCTTCAAGGTCATTGCTCGTCGAGGAGAAGTATCCTATCAGCTGAAGTTACCCCAGGAGTTAGGAGATTACCATGATGTCTTCCACATTTCCTTGCTCCGGAAGTGTCTTGAAGTTCCTGACCAGCCTGATGTTTTCAAAAACATCGACCACCTCTCCATCGACCTGAACCAAGACCTGACTTATCGCGAAAGACCCTCAAGATTCTCGAAGAAGATGTTCGTGTTACCCGAAGACGTGCGATCAAGTTTTACAAAGTCCAGTGGACTAACCACTCTGAAGAAGAAGCAACTTGGGAACGCGAAGACTATCTTCGAAGTGAATTTCCAGACCTCTTTAGTACCCAGGCCTAGCAAATCTCGGGACGAGATTTATTCTAAGGGGGAAGGATTGTAACATCCCAAAAATATTAATCAATATTGTTATTCCAAAATGAGAGCCAACAAAAACTTTTGTTAAATATTATGTGTTGTCTGCAAAATATTGCTTGTGGTAATTAATTCTTGTTGCTTGTGTTATTTATTCTTGCTAATTATGTTGTTTGCTCTAAAATAAAAACAGAAGAAAAGAAAAGAATTGAATTAGCAAAATAAAGCAAGAAAAATAAAAAACTGACAATTGTGTCACACAAATTCTCCAAGAGGAGAAACAAATAAGGTTTCAAACAAAATTGAGAGGAGAAGTTATATAAACTCTCCCATTTTTATTCCTATAACTTTTCTCTCTCAAAAATTTAATTTAAAAACCTAAATTTAAATTCTATTTACTTTCTTTACTAAATTTCAAATCACAAAGTGTGCTATGTTGCACTTGTCCCATGAAATGCAACACAGCACCACAAATACCTATACATATTTATGAAGCAAAGTATGAAATTAAAATTCAGAAATTCAAATTCAAATTTGGCTTAAGCATTTCATCGAACACATTGCAGTCATGCACTGTGTTCTTCCCCATTTCATCCAACCCGAAGATCAATTGATCAAATTCGGGTGTTGTTCGTCGAATTGATGCTGGCAACCTCTTTCTCTCCTCTCCCCGAACTCGCCGCGCTCAAGAAATCGAAGAGGGGAGGATGGCGTCGACGAGAAGCGTCGGAGGGGACACGCTCCGGCGAGCACGCGCCATGTCGCGCAAGTGGCCGTGGCGTGGCGATGCCGCGTTGCTCAGCTCCGTGCCCCCTTTCTCTCCCTCACCTCGCTGCCCCCTCTCTGGCCGCAACGCAGCCCGCAGGAACCCGCCCCCGCCGGAGTGACGCCGTGTGCAGTGCGCGCCGCGCACCGCCCGAGCGTTCCCTGGCCGTCCCACTCGCGAGCACGCT